>CM038673.1:209438532-209644242 GCA_021605145.1 Aegilops bicornis | reverse complement strand
AGGTCGGACAGCCTACCTCGTAAGGTAGGCCTCTGTGGCTCCCCCGGTGCCGGTGGTTTGCACAGCAGCCCAGCTCGCCTCGATTGGTGGCGCGCTCGCGCCAATGTTCGATAGTGGTTCGGCGTCTTCATGTTCTCGTTCGAAGAACTTGGCGCTGGTCACAGATGGGCCCGCGGGTCGACGGCTACGGAGATCTCGCCGCCCGTAACATCGCGACGGGCCGGGCGTCCCGCTGCATCGGGCGAGGAGGAGGCGAAGTGCATCGTGGTTGCGGCACCGCCGCCTCTCCGCCATCATGCGTGGGACTCCGTCGGAGTGTCGACCCGGGGGCTCCACCGGACTCGGTTCGTCTTTGTTGGCCACCGCAACAAGGCTTCGGATAGTGGCTCTCCATTCGTCGAGCTTCCCCGTAGTAGGAGGAAAATCGAGGAACAATCGCTACTTGTAGCGCCAGAACCTTCTGGCGTTGGTGGCAGCGAAACCTGCACGGATCGCGACGCACTTCGGCTTCTGACCATGTCAGAAGGAGCTCTATCACGACCCCGCGGTCGCATGCCACCCTCACCAGCGCCTCGGCGAGCGGACAGGTCTTCTAAATCCCGGGAGTGGCGCTCGGGGCTCTTTCCGCGGCGACACCCGGGGTCCTCGGCGTGATTACGCCGTTTGTCACATGCCGCTCGAGAAGAGTACGCCGTCGGCGCCGGCGTGGGAGTCTTGGAAGCCCTCGCATCGCCTGCGAGCGGGGTGGCAGCGATCTTGGAAGGCCCCGCGCCACCCGCGGAGGGCCTGGCTCCGTCTTTGGATTTGCCGGCGTGCGGCCCATTACCGGGCGCATGAACATCGCCGCCTCCCAAACTTCGGCAGCTGGGACGATGTTGGTGTTCGCGAGCGGCGCCCCGGGTCCTTTCTGCGACCGGTCCGCTGCTCGCCCGCGTCGGGACGGGATGTCCGGCTTCCGACGGGCCAACCGCCACCGCCATCTTCTTCTTGGGCGCCATGACGATGAAGAAGCGTCGAACTACCTGCTAGAGCTGATTCTCAAAACTGCGCCCCCTACCTGGCGCGCCAAAGATGTCGGTACGGGGACGACACCTATAGGATCACAAGAATCCCTACTACGGTTGTGGGGCGCGGGGTCGTGAGAAGAGCGGATCAAACAGATAGCACACGGTTTATTTATCCAGGTTCGGGCCGCGAGGATGCGTAAAACCCTACTCACCTTTGGTGGTTTGTTTATCTGTGTTCTTCAACTAGCTATGGGGCGTGAGGAGCTCCAAAAGCGAATCCTCCTCCTGGTCACCTTGGGCCTCCTTTTATAGGAAAGGGGTTGCCACAAAGTGGCACACAGGAGGTGGAAAGAAGCTGATGCGAGTTTATCCTCGCATTACATGACAAGGCGCATTTAATGCGTCTTGCTTAGGTGTCCTTGCTTTATCCGGGATGGGGAGAGCCCTGTCTCGTCTGTCGCCGCTCCCTTCGTGTCGACACGCATACGCCCGCCAGCAGTGCCCTGTGGTGCCATGTAGGCGTGCAGCAGGCGAGGTGGCGCAGCGGTGGGTCTCCACGAAGATCCGCTTGTCGCCACGCAGTGCCTCGCCCAACTGGTTGGGTCGGCAAATGCATGCTAACGGTGGTGGAGGTTTTATTGGCGTGGGCCTCGATGGTGGCCCGACGGGTGTCCTGGCGAGGCCTCGCCGTAGCCTCGGCAAGGGCCTTCTGGGCCCCGGCAAGAGGCCTTGCCGTGGCGCCTGCTATCATCCCGGCAAGGCTCTTGCCGGGGCCTTGTGGTCCTCGATGGCTGGGATCCCGCCAAGGGTCGTCATCTTCTATAGTGTGTATCTGATCTTGAATGTCTTCACAAAGATCTGCATACCACCACGGGATGTCTCCTCAATCCTTGCCCCATGGGGGGCAGTGGACTCAAGGGTGATTCGCTCTCCGTGAGGTGTGGGCGAGCTGCCACGGCAAGGGCCTTGCGGGTTTGCTAAAACCGCCCCCCACCCGGCAAGGATCTTGCCGGGGAGTCCGCTCGTCCCCTTTGCTCTTTGTGGTCTTGGTCTTGGCGTGGTTCTTGCTCCTTTCGAGCTTCGGCCTTACCTTGGCTCACCTCCCTTGCCTTGCTCAGTGTGGTGGTGCCCGCGGCTCAGACTGCCCATGCACAGTTATAGGGGTACAAAAAGTGTACCCCTCTTTTTGTACACCGACAGAAAGGTTCGTCTCGGATGCGGGGGCCTAAGCAAGGCGGACCGAACTCATCTTCTTCTTCTAGCGCCAGGGATCGATTGAGGCGATCGATCAGGTGGCGGGCATCGTTTTCTCCAATTCCTTCTCGATGGCCAAGGCGGTCGCCGAGTGATGGGTGATCAACAGGCGGCAGGGAAATGCACCTCTCCCTGCGGGGAGGAGGAGGCGGACAGTTGTCTCGTCGCTGCACTGCTCTTGGGCGGCCGTCTTGGTCGCGCTCGATGGTGATGCGAGTCCGGCTGCGGCTAGCAGCTGACTCCTTGTCTCTTCTATCGCGGACGCCACCAGTCGGTGTCCGGGATGTCGCGCCTTGGTCTCGACAAGGAGGCGGGTCGTTGTTTCACCAGTTGGGCGCTTCAGTGTGGCACCCGGCCTCTTGCTTCTCAGCAGCCGCGTCGAGGAGCTGCTGGGCTCGCTCCATCATGTGGCGACGCTCGTCGCCTCGAGCTTGTCTGGCTAAATGCTGCTTTGCCCGCTGGGCAGCTCGTATGTTCTCCGCAGCATGGCGTAGATGGGACGATCGATCCGAACATCTTAGCGATAGGTCAGCGCCATGATCTTTGGATTCGCCAATGCGGCTAGGCGCACCAGGGGTCGGCGTGCCACCGACGGCACGGTCCATCTCACACTGGTAAGCCTCCGAGAGGCGTCTCATGCTGGCCAGCCGGATGGCGCTCTCGACGAGCTGGACACGGCGTGCCTCCAGTGTCTCGGTGTCGGCGTCTTCCGGGATGGGCGTAGTCAGGTCTTGCATTGCCTCCTGCAACGGATCCTAGCCACCTCTGCCAGAGTGCTCGCCGTGGCCGATGACGAGCACTTCCATGACGGTGCTGCAGCCGCTGTCCGCGCGAGGTAGCGGCTCGTCCTAGACCACCACGTTGGTGGGGAACGCATCGAGCGACGTTGTGTCGGAGTCGACCAACATCGGGTCGGTGGAGCCAACCGACTCCAAGTCAGCAGCAGGCTCACTGGTGACATGGAGCTGATCGAGGAGGCTCACGAGGCGGCTCTCGGGGCCATTGGTGCCCGCATCGGACGCGGGCTCGTCGGAGAGGCGAATCTCGCCAACAAGATCCGCGAGGCAACTCGTCGCGCAGGTGACCTCAACGTCATGCAGTGCGTCGATGCAGACGCCATCCGGCGTGCCGGGCTGGCTGAGCTCGCCAGGAAGGAACAGGGTTCCCGTCCAGAACAGGTCTCCGGGAGACGGTGCACCTCGCCCCACGCTGGGCGCCAAATGTCGGGGGTTGGGTGCGACATATGCCAATGGATGGCTTATCATGGTGGAAGCGAGTAGAACGTCACCGGTGCCTAGAAGCGGGATGAGGCATAGACACGAACGCCGGCGCACTTTACCCAGGTTCGGGGCTCTCCTAGGAGATAACACCCCTAGTCCTGTTCTGCGGGGTCTCCGCATGATCACTAAGACACTAGTGAGTACAATGGTGCTCCTTGAGGTGTATGCTAGAGGTAGAAGAAGGCAAGGCTGGCTCTTCTCTCCCCCTAGGTGTGAGTCTAATTCTAACAGGTTCGAACCCTTTTCATGGGTGCCCTGAGGGGTTTATATAGGCCTACCCCCCACGGGTACAATGGTAATCCGGCCGGGTGTAGGACCCGGCTATCGATCTCTGCAGTGTGGCTTCTCCATCAGCTTCTTTGGGGCCCGCCCGCTTTGGTGCAGTGCAGCCGACAGGCAGCCCACTCGCTCCACGGGTCTTGCCGGTCTGATTCATGGCCGTGATGCTAATGACGCTTCCTTGGTCAGGGGAGCGTGGCTACAGTCCCGCCGCCTGGTGGGAGATCACTGTAGCCACTCCGCGTCTTATCTGGTTAACGGCGCGTTCGGCCCGGGGAAGGAGCGAGTCGGCTGCTGGGAGCTGGCCTCCCTCGGGTCCGACTGGTAAGGCTCCCGCCATCTTCTGGGCTCTCGCTAACCGGTAGGGTCCGCCGTCCTCGGGCCGTACCGACAAGCGGTCGTGGGAACAGGGCCTTGCCTGACAGGAATAATGTCAGGGGTGGAGTGGCAACAGTGTCGCGCCGGGTGGAGATCTCCGCCTTTACGGAGCACTGTGGCCATGCCCGGCCCTGGATACGGGGGTGATGGGCTATACTGCAGCCTCACCATGTCTTGTCATCTTAATGGGGGCACAGACTTTGGGGGCGCCATGGGCCGACTGCTAGGAGTCGGCCTCTCTGGAGGCTGCCTGCTAGGAGTTGGCCTGTCTTGGAGCCGCCTTCCTGAGCATGGCCGTTTTCCGGCAGTCGGCCATTCGGCCAGCCGGCCGCCAGAAGGCGGCGCTCTATCTTGACATCTTGAGGGGTGAAGCCGGCCCGATGTCTTGAAAGGTTCTGGGGCTCGGGTTAGGCTACCCGTGGCCCATTACTCTGACAGAAATTTAACATTGGAGGGGATGACCGAGTTTGGGATAGTTGAGCTCTGTAGTTCCCCCATCGTGAATCCTACCCGGAAACGAGAAGTAACTTCTTGATCCTCCTCCATGGCATCTAACCTTTTCAAATTGGCCTCCATTTCTTCGTCCGTTGCTGGCCCAAAGTGGTCAGCGTCGCTGTTTGTTCCTGGTCCCGGTGTCAGATGAGACACCCGACTCTCCCCGACTGACTCTTGAGAAGACATGTTGCTCTAATCTGCGGCAGAAACAACTCGAAACGAAAACAGAGGATATTTGCGTGATACTGTGGTCAAAACCTTCGGGAGACTATATAATGAATTTTAACCGACCAAAAGAACTATCGTGCAAGAAAACAGAGTCCGGAGAGCGCACGAGGTGCCCACGAGGCAGGGGGCGCCCCCATGGGGGTAGGGCGCGCCTCCCACCCTCGTGGAAGCCTCGTGTCCTTCCCGGACTTTTTCTTATTTTCCTATTTTCTTAAATATTCCAAAACGGAGAAAATTTGCCATTAGAATTGTTTTGGAGTCGGTTTACTTACCATACCACATACCTATTCCTTTTCGGAGTCTGAAACGTTTTGGAAAGTGTGTCTTATGTATTCCTCCGGGGTTACGGTTTCAATAATATTGGTTTCAACATTTATGGGATTGCCTGAGATATAATGTTTGATTCTTTGACCGTTCACCCCCTTTGGATTTGTGCCTTCGAAGTTGTCGATTTTTATAGCACTGGAACGATAGACCTCCTCGATAACGTAAGGGCCTTCCCATTTAGAGAGAAGCTTTCCTGCAAAAATATTAAATGAGAGTTGTATAGAAACACATAATCACCTACATTAAACTCACGCTTTTGTATCCTTTTGTCATGCCATCTTTTAACTTTTTCTTTAAACAGTTTGGCATTCTCATATGCTTGGGTTCTCCATTCATCAAGTGAGCTAATGTCAAATAACCTCTTCTCACCGGCAAGTTTGAAATCATAATTAAGCTCTTTAATGGCCCAATATGCCTTATGTTCTAGTTCAAGAGGTAAGTGACATGCTTTCCCATAAACCATTTTATACGGAGACATACCCATAGGGCTTTTATAGATGGCAGTTTTGCCTATGGGTATGGGTACAGGCGGGTACCCTACCCGAAAACAACGGGCATGGGCAAGACTTGGAGAGATTTTGTACCCACGAGTAATGGGTATCCATACCTGCAAAATATATGGGTAAGGCATGGGTATGAAATTATGCCCATGGGTAACCCAATGGATACCCATAAAACATTAATAAATGAAAATAACTCCTATGTCATGTGAGGTCAACATCCAAATCTTGTGGCCCCTCCTAAATCTCGTATTCCTTAAACCGGCCATAGCTCATAGGCCCATTATCATTTGCTTGCCACTCACCCTAAGTCTTATGCGACTCCTTGAAAAAGACAAAATCTTGACCCTTCGCTACCGAACTGTTGTCCAACTCTCGACCTAGCGATCCCCCATTCCCGCCACCGCCTTCCACTACATTGGGATTCCACCAATGGCTGATTATACTCCCTTGATGCCTCCAAGAGGACACCCATCAGAGGAGGCCACGTTAGTGTTATACTGCTCGCTCGTCGTCACTTGAATTTAAACTCATTTCTCCACCTTTAAAAAAATGTTATATATGGTACCCACTGGATACCCATTGGGTATAGGATACCCTATGGGTATGGGCATGGGTGCCAATTTATGCCCATGGGTATTGAAGTGGGTGGGTATTGAAATTTTCCATGGTTATGGGCTTGGTCAGAAGGAGCTTGTACCCGCCCATACCCTACCCATTGCCATCCCTAGTTCTATAGGCCCTTAATGCATCATCAAGTTTCTTGGACCAATTCTTTCTGGATCTATTAACGGTCTTTTGCAAAATTAATTTGACCTCTCCATTACTCAATTCTACTTGACCGCTAGACTATGGGTGATAAGGGGATGCAATTCTATGATTAACACCCTACTTGGCAAGCATTTTATGAAAATCACCATGAATAAAATGTGAGCCACCATCAGTCATTAAATATCTAGGGACTCCAAACCTCGGAAAAATAATTTCTTTAAGCATCTTAATATAAATGTTATGATCAGCACTACTAGTTGGAATAGCCACTACTAGGGAAAAGCCTATACACAAAAAGTTATTAGTAGCGAGGGTTAAAAACCCTCGCTACTGCTACTTACCAGTAGCGCAGTTTTTTAAACCTCGCTACTACTAAGTTGATAGCAGTAGTGCGGGTTTTTAACCCTCGCTACTACTAAGCGGTCTCTACCGTTGTCACGCCCAATATGCGACCCTACCAAGGATAGACCCGCATATTGAAACGCTTTTGCAAGGTGGATATCATTACATCAACATTACATAATAGATGGGGATACATACATAAGGCACAAATGCCACAAGAATACATCAACATCATATACAAGATCAACATCCCACTACGGATGAAACATAAATGAAGCTCAAACGACATCCACCACCTTTAGCCCAGCTGCCGAGCACAGAACCTATCCCCGATCGAAGAAGAAGCAGGAGAAGAACTCCAAAACAAGTAACATCGCTCTCGCGTCATGATCATCGCTAATCTGTACCTGCAACTGGTGATGTAGTAAATCTGTGAGCCACGAGGACTCAGCAATCCCATTACCATGGGAATCAAGACTAGCAAAGCTTACTGGGAAAGGAAGAGGTAAAGTGGTGAGGTTGCAGCAGCGACTAAGCATGTATGGTGGCTAACTTACGCAAGTAAGAGCGAGAAGAGAAACAAAGGAACGGTCGTCAACTAGTAATGATCAAGAAGTGATCCTGAACTCCTACTTACGTCAGACATAACCCAGAAACCGTGTTCTCCTCTCGATCAACCCCGATAAGAGACAATCACAGTTACGCACACGGTTGGTGTATTTTAGAAGAGTTTGCTTCAAGTTTACTACAACCGGATGTTAACAAATTCCCATCTGCCACATAACCGCAGGCACGGCTCTCGAAAAGTTTATACCCTGCAGGGTGTCCCAACTTAGCCCATGATAAGCTCTCGCGATCAACGAAGGATATTCCTTCTCCACAGGAAGACCCGATCAGTCTCGGAATCCGGCTACAAGACATTTCGACAAAGAATAAAACAAGACCAAAGAAGCCCGTCCGATGTGCCGACAAATCCCGATAGGAGTCGCATCGTACCTTGTTCTCGAGGGCACACCGGATAGGTCAGCCTACGAGTAAAACCAGCCCACGAAGTTGCCCGTGGTGGCCCCTGATCTGCCCGCTTCGGACCAACACTCGAAGGAGCACCTTGGCCCGGGGCTAAAATAAAAGATGACCCTTGGGCTCCAAAACCCAAGGAAAAAGGGCTAGGTGAGGCAAATGGTAAAACCAAGGTTGGGCCTTCTTTGGAGGAGTTTTATTCAAAGCGAACTGTCAAGGGGTCCCATAAACCACCCAACCGTGTTAGGGACGCAAAATCCGGGAACATAATACCGATATGACGGAAACTAGAGGCGGCAAGAGTGGAACAAAACACCGTGCATAAGGCCGAGCCTTCCACCCTTTACCAAGTATATAGATGCATTAATAATATAAGAGATATTGTGATATCCCAACATAATCCTGTTCACCATGGAGCAATCTTCAACTTCACCGCAACTAGCAACGCTATAAGAGGGCTGAGCAAAGCGGTAACATAGCCAAACAATGGTTTGCTAGGAAGGGTGTCAAAGGTTAGAGGTTCATGGCAATTTAGGAGGCTTGAGGAGCAAAAGATAGGTAGCGCATATAGCGAAAGAACGAAGCAACTAGAAAGGCAATGATAGTAGTGAGATCCAGAAGCGGTCATCTTGCCTGAAATCCCGCAAGGAAGAAGAACGAGTCCATGAAGAAGATGAAGCCACGAAGTCGAACCAAGCGTAGACGAACGAATCCTCACGATCGCAACGAAACAGGAACTAACAAGAAGAAGCACACAACATATTAAACACACCACACATGAACAAGACAGGATGCACAACAAACATGATGCATGACAAGGCTAGATGAGGCTGCTCATGGCAAGATATGATGCAAACAAGAGCAACACATCAAAGCAAGTTTAAATGAGGCCGGGAACAACATAGAACAATTCCGGTAAGTCCTCATATGCAAATTTCGAAATTATTCCAGATCTGAATAAACCTTATGTTCAAGTTGTTAAACAGCAAGTTAATATGCACAAAGATGATCTACACGAAAATCTATTCAAGTTACATATAAAGTTCATTAGATTCGGAGCTACGGCCTAGAAGATATGAGCAAAACAAGATAAGCATGGCATTGATGCAAAATGCATACAAACATAAAGCAAACACCTCAAAACAAGGATGCAACATGATAATATGAAACTACATGCAATTCTAAGCAAGTTTCATATAGAGCACACTCAAAACGGAGCAACGGTTCAACACAAACAGCAACTAGGCATATTCCAAACATCAAAACAACAAGCTACAGCATCTCAACGTGAAAACAAAAGGCCTGGGCATAAAGTACAGGTAAAGCATGACAAAACATGAACACTGAGCTATCTCCAGAAATCACTAGAACATGCTCAAAAACACATGGCAAGATTGCAAATAATAACAGTTTCAGACTTCGCAGAAATAACATCAGGTTGCAATGTTTAGATATATCAAACAACATGCTACAGGAACTTATAATGGCAAACAAAGGCATGGCATGAATATACTAATTGCATAGAACAAAAGTCCTTTACTGACCATGAGCTAAAAAGGATCAGAAGATATGATGGCACCCATGTAAACATGGCAAGTTATATTACAGATTCAAACATGGCAGGAACAACAATAAGTAGGCATGTTGGTGAGCTTGAACCACTCACCACATAGCAATAAATGGCATGGCAAGGCAAACAACAGTAAGAATACATATTTATGAAGCTAAACATGTTAAGAGAAAGTTCATAGGGTGCATGGATCACTAACAACAATCATGGCAACATTAAACTTAATGTTAACAGGCTGACAGCAACACTATTTAGCAATTTGAGAGCAAGATTACGACATGTTACAGCAGATTATAATTGCAACAAAGGGCATGGATGGATAGAGCAAGACATGTAGCAGCAGGTTAACATAACATCACGTAATAACAGATTCAGCCTAGCAAAACAGTAACAACAAATACCCTACTTAACAAGCTTGATGCACTCACTACAGGACTTACAAAAATACATGGATAGCACCCCTGCAAAGATGGCATGGCATAGTACAAATCACATGTAGACATCAACCTCATAGGATGCACACATCAATCATGGCAAAAATGACAAATCATCAAGTTATAACAGTTTCAGCAGATTAACATCATATAGCACTCTTGCAACGAAGATTAGGGCATCAAGATGAACTTAAATGAACATGGTGCAATGTAATGAAATGAAGTACTCATCGAGCCGAACAATTTGACATATTACACGCATGAAACGGAGCAGTATGCGACAAGTTATGGCATGACAAAGTATGCACCAGAATGCAACAATTTCGGGGACTTGGTGGAAAAATCACCTCGTGGAAAAAGTCAACCCGGGACGGGACGGTGCGGGACGAAGGGATACGATACGGGGACGGAGTGTTTGGATCGGGGACGGTGGATCTCATCCCACCCGTCCGGATCTCGCCGGGCGGCTCGAGACGAAACAGCACCCCATGAGGTGGCCGAGGTGGCGAGGCGACGAGCGAGGCGGGCCGAGGAGGCCAGGGCGGCGGCCTTGGCGAGCTCCGGCGGCGGCGGTGGAAGGCGAGGGGCGCGGAGGCCGGAGGCGAGGAGGCAGCGGCCGTGACCAAGCTGGCGGCGCAAGCAGCGCCGGCGGATCCGCCAGGAGGAAGTGAGGCGCTGTGCGGCGCGCAGTTCGGCAGGCCCGACCCAAGCCCGGGCGGGAGGAGAGAGAGAGGGCAGCGGGGACAGGTGTCGGCCTTGGATTCAAGTGGCGGCGGAGGCGGACATGTCCGTCATGGACGTGTCCGATGGCCAGTGAGAGAATTAGGCTAGGGTTTGGACTGCGCGAAATTTCGGAGGGGTGCACATATATATAGGTAGAGGGAGCTAGGAGTGTCCAAATGAGGTACGGTTTTCGCCCACACGATCGTGATCGAACGACCGAGAGCATGGAGAGGAGTTTGCTGGGTTTTGGGCCACTTTGAAAGGGGCGTTGGGCTGCAAAGAGAAGGAGGCTTTTGCGGTTGCCCGGTTAACCGTTGGAGTATCAAACGACCTCCAAATGGCACGAAACTTGACAGGCGGTCTACCGGTGCTATACCAAGGCCGCTTGACAAACCTTGGTCCATTCCGAGACCGTTTAACACCCGCACACGAAAAGAGGCAAAAGGGGGCGCCGGAGGACATAGGAGTGCCGGATTGCAAAACAGACAACGGGGAAAAGGCTCGGATGCAAGAGACGAACACGTATGCAAAATGAAATGCACATGATGACATGATATGAAATGGAGATGATGACATGGCAAAATGCAACACGCGAGAAAATGACATGGCAACGACGGCGAATAACTGGAGGACACCTGGCGCATCGGATCCGGGGCGTTCCAACACTCCTCCACTAACAAGAGATCTCGTCCCGAGATCTTAGGACCGAGACGGAAGGGAAAAAGGATGAGGTGAAAAAGAACTCAAGAGAAGAAGCAAAGAATCGAGAGCACTCAAGAAGAAGAGAGGAACGACAAGAATGACGAGAATCAAAAGCTCACGGAATCAGATAGACTATGAAACCACTCCGGTTAGAATGAGATAAGAAACGAATAAGACTGAAAGGATTTAGGCAGCACTCAGGCTAAAAATGGAAGGAATAGAACAAAAACTTGAGAGGATGGAATGATACTTGATGAAGAGATGACACAAAACCCTCCGGAAAGAATTGAAAGAGTTGAATGAAAAGAACGGAGAAGAAAATGACAACTTGTGCCACGAATGGAATTGAAAGCAACCTTAGAAGAAGGATTGAACGGAGTTGTTGAGAAAATCAACCACGAAAGAATAAGCTTGTTGTGGACTTATGGAAAACATCTCGAAATTAATGAGGTGACAACCGGCCGCAAAAGGAAATGATTGAAAGGCTGAGAAGAACTAAGAAATGCAAAACTCCACTTCAAAAGAATACGGAGAATTATTTGCACTTTGAGAAGCAAGAAGAAGGATACTTGAGCTCCACCAACTATAATCTTGATGAACTCTTGAAGAATGCATTAAATCATGAAGAACCACCATGAAGAACTCCGGTAATAAAAGGATGATGAGATAGAATGAAAGAAGAAAGAATAAGATGAGCCTTGCGGTGATTTAGATGGAGGTTCCGACGAAATGGCTGAGGAAATTTGAACTCCGGAAAAGAAAAGATGGAAAGACTTGGAACTAGAATTTATTCCTCAAGAACAAACTCCGAAGGAAGGGATTAATCACTTGGATGAAATAAGAATAAGATTTATTGTATGATTATCCTTCATCAAATTAAATTGATGACAAACAATCGATTTTGCAAACTACTTATTCTTCTTGAAAAAGAATTGAGAAGTGGCATATCGCAAACTTGAGAAGGACTTCATGAATCACCGGTAGGTTGAAAAGAACGAATGGATTAATATGATAAACAATGAAAATAATCTTGAACGAACCACCGTAAGAATTCGAAAATGACTGATGAAAGAGGATGAATCACCGGGAAGAATTAGAAGAACCAATATGCTAGAGGGGATTTAGATGCAAAAGAACAAAGAGATCATGAGCTGAATAAAGAACACTTGAACGAAGCACCGGGATAATTGGATAACGGTAGCTGAAATGTGAGGACGAAGAATTCTTCTAGAACGATGGCCTCCAATGAAAAGAAACAGAAATCAACTCCTGAAATACTTCGGATGGTTGAGAAAAAAGAATTTCCGACAACCAGAATAATTCGAGAGGATAACAAGAAGCTAGAACCACGAATCTTCGAGAGAACGGGTAAGATTTAGAGAAACTCTTCCTCGATCTTCAAAGTTGAGAATGACGACGAGAAACACCATCAAAATTGTTGAGGTACTCCGGAAGAATGAAAAGAGAATAGGTTGAGCCAACAATGAAAAGAATTTGAACGAGATCTTGGAAAAGCATCTGACTGATGAAATTCATACTTACGTCAAACTTCAAAAGAATTTGAGAATGGCTCCGGGGAAATTAGAAGAGTCAGGTAAGATCCTAGGAAAAGACCTGTGGGTTCGGGCCCACTAAAGAGAAAAACACCGTTGGAAAGGATTGTTGAAGAGATAGATGATGCACCAGAACAATTGAAATATTTGAATGAGGTGACAACCTCGAATTAATTGGAACACAGACGAATCTCCTGAGATGTCTTCGGAACTCCGGAATGATTGAATGGCGAGAGGCAAATGAGCAAGGAGAACACTTGATCCAAGGAAAGAATATGATCAACACCGAAAAACTTGAATTTAGTGCACCGGAAAAAGAAAGGGATGAAGAATGACGAACAAGACGAGAATTCACCGGTTGAAATAATTGACGGAAGACTGAAGAGGCTCCACACGAATGAGATAGATGGTCGAAAGAGATTTAGGCTCCGGGAAGAAGAGGGTGGAAGGGCGGGAAAACAAAGGCAACTTGGAAGGGAAAACGACGAATATCTTGAAGAGAAAACACCGGTTGAAAGAATGAAAAGACTTCACACGAGCAGGATGGATACTCGATAACGGACTCCGGTTTCGAGAAGAAGAAGGGGTGGGCGGGTGGGAAAGAAAACCACTGAGGATTGAACTCAAAGATGAAGAGGCTCGAGTCGACTTGACGAGAAATGCACCGGATGAAAAGAGCTGAGAGCCAACGATCGAAAAACCAACTGCGTGAACCTAAAGAAAATTTGAAGGGGAAGAGGAGTAATTCAAAACACCTACGTCAAGATTTCTCACCGTAGCGAAGGCGCAGAGGAGTAAAAGAATTCCTACTCCGATATAACTAGACTCGTAAAACAGTTTTCTTCTAGACTCAACAACGGCCAAACTACACGATCAATCAAGGGGCTCCTAGGGTTTGGTCGAGGCTCGATACCAACTTGTCACGCCCAATATGCGACCCTATCCAAAAGGAACTCGACGGTCCCACCAAGGATAGACCCGCATATTGAAACGCTTCTGCAAGGTGGATATCATTACATCAACATTACATAATAGATGGGGATACATACATAAGGCACAAATGCCACAAGAATACATCAACATCATATACAAGATCAACATCCGACTACGGATGAAACATAAATGTAAGCTCAAACGACATCCACCACCTTTAGCCCAGGCTGCTGACCTGGAACCTATCCCCTGATCGAAGAAGAAGCAGGAGAAGAACTCCAAAACAAGTAACATCGCTCTCGCGTCATGATCATCGCAAATCTGTACCTGCAACTGGTGATGTAGTAAATCTGTGAGCCACGAGGACTCAGCAATCCCATTACCATGGGTATCAAGACTAGCAAAGCTTACTGGGAAAGGAAGAGGTAAAGTGGTGAGGTTGCAGCAGCGACTAAGCATGTATGGTGGCTAACTTATGCAAGTAAGAGCGAGAAGAGAAACAAAGGAACGGTCGTCAACTGCTAATGATCAAGAAGTGATCCTGAACTCCTACTTACGTCAGACATAACCCAGAAACCGTGTTCTCCTCTCGATCAACCCCGAAAGGAGACACTCACGCGATTCTGCCTACAGTTGGTGTATTTTAGAAGAGTTTGCTTCAAGTTTACTACAACCGGATATTAACAAATTCCCATCTCGCCACATAACCGCGGGCACGGCTCTCGAAAGTTTATACCTGCAGGGGTGTCCCAACTTAGCCCATGATAAGCTCTCGCGATCAACGAAGGATATTCCTTCTCCCGGGAAGACCCGAGCAGTCTCGGAATCCGGCTACAAGACATTTCGACAAAGAATAAAACAAGACCAGCAAAGCCGCCCGATGTGCCGACAAGTCCCGATAGGAGTCGCACGTACCTCATTCTCAGGGCACACCGGATAGGTCAGCCTACGACTAAAACCAGCCCTCGAGTTGCCCTGCAGTGGTGGCCCCTTGATCTGCTTTGGACCAACACTCGAAGGAGCACCGGCGGGGGCTAAAATAAAGATGACCCTTGGGCTCCGGAAACCCAAGGGAAAAAGGGCTAGGTGAGGCAAATGTTAAAACAAAGGTTGGGCCTTGCTGGAGGAGTTTTATTCAAAGCGAACTATCAAGGGGGTCCCATAAACCACCCAACCGCGTTAGGGACGCAAAATCCGGGAACATAATACCGATATGACGGAAACTAGGGCGGCAAGAGTGGAATGTAACACTGCATAAGGCCGAGCCTTCCACCCTTTACCAAGTATATAGATGCATTAATAATATAAGAGATACTGTGATATCCCAACATAGTCCTGTTCACCATGGAGCAATCTTCAACTTCACCTGCAACTAGCAACGCTATAAGAGGGTTGAGCAAAGCGGTAACATAGCCAAACAATGGTTTGCTAGGAAGGGTGTCAAAGGTTAGAGGTTCATGGCAATTTAGGAGGCTTGAGGAGCAAAAGATAGGTAGCGCAGCATAGCGAAAGAACTAAGCAACTAGCAAGGCAATGATAGTAGTGAGATCCAGGGTAGTGGTCATCTTTCCTGAAATCCCGCAAGGAGGAAGAACGAGTCCATGAAGAAGATGAAGCCACGAAGTCGAACCAAGCGTAGACGAACGAATCCTCGCGATCGAAACGAAACAGGAACTAACAAGAAGAAGCACACAACATATTAAACACACCACACATGAACAAGACAGGATGCACAACAAGCATGATGCATGACAAGGCTAGATGAGGCTACTCATGGCAAGAGATTATGCAAACAAGAGCAACACATCAAAGCAAGTTTAAATGAGGCCGGGAACAACATAGAACAATTCCGGTAAGTCCTCATATGCAAATTTCGAAATTGTTCCAGATCTGAATAAACCTTATGTTCAAGTTGTTAAACAGCAAGTTAAGATGCACCAAGATGATCTACACGAAAATCTAGTCAAGTTACATATAAAGTTCATTAGATTCGGAGCTACGGCCTAGAAGATATGAGCAAAACAAGATAAGCATGGCATTGATGCAAAATGCATACAAACATAAAGCAAACACCTCAAAACAAGTATGAAACATGATAATACTAAACTACATGCAATTCTAAGCAAGTTTCATATAGAGCACACTCAAAACGGAGCAACTGTTCAACACACACTATACAAGTCTATAGGACAAGCTGTCCAAAACAACAACTAGGCATATTGCAAACATCAAAACAGCAAGCTACAGCATCTCAACGTGAAAACAAAAGGCTTGAGCATGAAGTACAGGTAAAGCATGACAAAACATGAACACTGAGCTATCTCCAGAAATCAGTAGAACATGCTCAAAAACACATGGAAAATTGCAAACAATAACAGTTTCAGACTTTGCAGAAATAACATCAGGTTGCAATGTTTAGAGCAATCAAACAACATGCTACATGACCTTATAATGGCAAAAAAAGGCATGGCATGAATATACTATTTGCATAGAACAAAAGTCCTTTACTGACCATGAGCCAAAAAGGATCAGAAGATATGATGGCACCCATGTAAACATGGCAAGTTATATTACAGATTCAAACATGGCAGGAACAACAATAAGTAGGCATGTTGGTGAGCTTGAACCACTCACCACAGAGCAATACATGGCATGGCAGGGAAACCAACAGTAAGTATACATATTTATGAAGCTAAACATGGTAAGAGAAAGTTCATAGGGTGCATGGATCACTAACAACAATCATGGCAACATTGAACTTAATGTTAACAGGCTGACAGCAACATTATTTAGCAATTTGCGAGCAAGATTACGACAAGTTGCAGCAGACTATAATTGCAACAAAGGGCATGGATGGATAGAGCAATATATGTATAACAAAACATCTTTAGTGAACATCTCCAGATTATGCATAGAATGACTTGTAGCAGCAGGTTAACATAACATCATGTAATAACAGATTCAGCCTAGCAAAACAGTAACAGCAAATACCCTATTTAACAAGCTTGATGCACTCACTACAGGACTCACAAAAATACATGGATAGCACCCCTGTAAAGATGACATGGCATAGTACAAAACACATGTAGACATCAACCTCATAGGATGCACACATCACTCATGGAAAAAATGACAAATCATCAAGTTATAACAGTTTCAGCAGATTAACATCATATAGCACTCTTGCAACGAAGATTAGGGTATCAAGATGAACTCAAATGAACATGGTGCAATGGATTGAAATAAAGTACCCATCGATGCGAACAATTTGACATATTACACGCATGAAACGGAGCAGTATGCGACATGTTATGGCATGACAAAGTATGCACCAGAATGCAACAATTTCAGGGACTTGGTGGAAAAATCACCTCGCGGAAAAAGTCAACCCGGGACGGGACGGTGCGGGACGAAGGGATACGATACGGGGACGGAGTGTTTGGATCGGGGGACGGGTGGATCTCATCCCACCCGTCCGGATCTGGCCGGGGCGGCTACCGGAGACGAGCACCGGCGAGGTGGCCGGAGGTGGCGAGGCGACGAGCGGAGGCGGTCGGAGGAGGCCGGCGAGGGCAGCGCCGCCGCGAAGCTCGGCGGGGCCGGTGGAAGGCGAGGGGCGCGAGGCCGGAGTCAAGGAGGCAGCGGCCGACGGCGGGCGGCGCGGCGCCTTGGGCGCGATCCGCCAGGAGGCATGAGCGAGGCGCAGGCGACGCCAGCTGGCAGTTCGACCCAGGCCAGCGCGCGGCGGGAGGAGAGAGAGAGGGCCAGCGGGGACAGGTGTCGGCGCGGGATTCGGCGGGCGGCGGAGGCGGACATGTCCGTCTGCGGCGGACGTGTCTGGTGGCGGCGGGGAGGATTAGGCTAGGGTTTGGACTGCGCGAAATTTCGGAGGGGTGCACATATATATAGGTAGAGGGAGCTAGGAGTGTACAAATGAGGTGCGGTTTTCGCCCACACGTTCGTGATCGAACGACCGAGAGCATGGAGAGGAGTTTGCTGGGTTTTGGGCCACTTTGAAAGGGGTGTTGGGCTGCAAAGAGAAGGAGGCTTTTGCGGTTGCCCGGTTAACCATTGGAGTATCAAACGACCTCCAAATGGCACGAAACTTGACAGGCGGTCTACCGGTGCTATACTAAGGCCGCTTGACAAACCTCGGTCCATTCCGAGGCTGTTTAACACCCGCACACGAAAAGAGGCAAAAGGGGGCGCCGGAGGACATAGGAGTGCCGGATTGCAAAACAGATAACGGGGAAAAGGCTCGGATGCAAGAGACGAACACGTATGCAAAATGAAATGCACATGATGACATGATATGAAATGCAGATGATGACATGGCAAAATGCAACACGCGAGCAAATGACATGGCAACAACGGCGAATAACTGGAGGACACCTGGCGCATCGGATCCGGGGCGTTACAACCGTGCCCCCCGGGACATGCTATAGTAGTAGCGCGGGTTTCTAAAACCTCGCTACTACTAAGTTTGATAGTAGTAGCGTTGGTTTTTAGCCCTCGCTACTACTAAGTGGTGCCATAGTAGTAGCGAGGGGGTAAAAAACCGCGCTACTACCAAAGGTCCCAAGATGATCAGTGTGAATAGTTAATTTAGAATCAACAATATAAGGTCTGAACTTATCACAAGCAAAAACAACTTCTAATAATTCTTTTTCAGTAGTAGCATAATTTCTGTGGGCATTGTCTAGAGTTTTACTAGCATATTGAATAATATTTAATTTCTTATCAACTCTTTGCCCTAGAACAGCACCTGGAGCATAATCACTAGCATCACACATAATTTCAAAGGGTAAATTCCAATTAGGTGGCTGAACAATAGGTGCAGAAATCAACACTTTCTTAAGTATTTCAAATGCTTCTACACAATCATCATCAAAGACAAAAGGTATATCTTTTTGTAATAGATTAGTCAGAGGCCGAGAAATTTTTGAGAAGTCCTTAATGAACCTCCTATAAAAACCGGCATGACCCAGAAAACTTCTTATACCTTTGATGTCCTTGGGACATGGCATCTTTTCAATAGCATCAACTTTAGCTTTATCAACTACAATGCCTCTTTCAGAAATTTTATGCCCCAAGACAATGCCTTCATTAACCATAAAGTGGCATTTCTCCCAAGACAAGATTAGTTTCTTCACATCTCTGCAAAACTCGATCAAGGTTGCTCAAGCAATCATCAAAAGAGGATCCATAAACGGAGAAATCGTCCATGAAAACCTCACAAGTCTTTTCACAAAAGTCAGAGAATATAGCCATCATGCATCTTTGAAAGGTAGCAGGTGCATTACATAAACCAAAAGGCATACATCTATAAGAAAAAGTACCGAAAAGGCAAGTAAAAGTGGTCTTTGCTTGATCATCAGCTGACACGGGTATTTGAGAGAAACCAGAGTAACCATCTAGAAAGCAAAAATGTGTGTGTTTGGATAATCTTTCTAGCATTTGATCAATGAATGGCAAGGGGTAATGATCCTTTTTAGTAGCTTTATTTAATTTATGGAAATCAATTACCATCCTATAACCTGTAATAATTCTTTGCGGAATCAATTCATCTTTATCATTAGGAGCAGCGGTAATGCCTCCCTTCTTAGGGACGCAATGGACAGGACTTACCCACTGACTATCAGCAACGGGATAAATTATACCTGCCTCAAGGAGCTTTAATATTTCCTTTCTTACCACTTCTTTCATCTTGGATTCAGCCGTCGTTGGTGATCAATAACTGGTTTGGCGTCTTTCTCCAAATTTATTTTGTGTTGACATAGAGTGCGACTAATGCCCTTAAGATCATCAAGAGTATATCCAATAGCAGTATGGTGCTTATTGAGGGTTTTCAATAATTTTTCTTCCTCCTTCTCTGAAAGGTTAGCACTGATAATAACAGGATATATCTTCTTTTCATCAAGAGAAGCATATTTAAGAGTATCAGGTAATGGTTTAAGCTCAAACACGGGATCACCCTTGGGTGGAGGAGGATCCCCTAGGATTTCAACAGGCAAGTTGTGTTTCAGAATAGGTCCCTGTTTAAAGAATACTTCATCTATTTCCCTTACTAGGCACTTCCTCATCACGGGGTTGTCTACGAAATTTAGAAAAATTAAACTCATGAGACATATCATCCAAACCAATAGTAACAACATCCTTTTTACAGTCTATCCTAGCATTGACAGTATTCAAGAAGGGTCTACCTAATATAATGGGACAAAAACTATCTTGTGGGGAACCAAGAACAAGAAAATCAGCATGATATTTAACTTTCCCACACAAGACTTCAACATCTCTAACAATCCCAATCGGTGAAATAGTATCTCTATTGGCAAGCTTAATGGTAACATCAATTTCTTCTATCTCAGCAGCTGCAATATCATGCATAATTTCTTTGTATAAGGAATGAGGTATTGCACTTGCACTAGCACCCATATCACATAAGGCATGATAACAATGATCTCCTATTTTAACAGAAATAACAGGCATGCCTACCACAGGTCTATGTTTATCTTTAGCACCTGGTTTAGCGATTCTAGCAGTCTCATCACAGAAGTAAATAACATGCCCATCAATATTATCAGCCAAGAGATCTTTAACCATGGCAATATTAGGTTCAACTTTAACTTGCTCAGGGGGTTTGTGTGTCCTAATATTACTTCTGTTGACTACAGTTGAAGCTTTAGCATGATCCTTCATTCTAACAGGGAAAGGTGGTTTCTCAACATAAGCAGTAGGAACAATAGGATCATTATAAGTGATAGTCTTTTCGTCAACTTTAATAGGTGCAACTACTTTTACTTCTATGGGAGGATTATATTTAAACCACTTATCCTTAGGGAGATCAACATGAGTAGCAAAGGTTTCATAGAAAGAAGCTACTATCTCAGAGTCAAGTCCATATTAAGTGCTAAATTCACGGAAAGCATCGGTATCCATAAAAGATTTAACACAATCAAACTTAGGTGTTATACCTAACTCTTTACCCTCGTCAAGATCCCAATCTTCAGAGTTGTGTTTAATTCTTTCCAATAAATCCCATTTGAATTCAATAGTCTTCATCATGAAAGAGCCAGTACAATAATTATCGAGCATGGCTTGATTATTGCGAGAAAACCGAGCATAAAATTTTTGAATAATCATTTCTCTTGAGAGCCCATGATTGGGGCATCAATATAACATTGACTTAAGCCTCCCCCAAGCTTGAGCGATGCTTTCTCCTTCGCGGGGCCAAAAATTATATATATAATTACGATCACGATGAACAAGATGCATAGGACAAAACTTCTGATGAAATTCCAATTTCAATCGCTTGTAGTCCCATGATCCCATATCATCACATAGCCTATACCATGTCAATGCCTCTCCCTTCAAAGATGAAGGGAAGACCTTCTTCTTGATAACATCATCGGGCATACCTTCAAGCTTAAATAATCCACAAACTTCATCCACATAGATTAAGTGTAAACCGGGATGCAATGTTCCATCTCCTGCAAAAGGATTAGCTAGCAGTTTCTCTATCATACCCGAAGGAATTTCAATGTAAACTATTTGCTCTATTGGTCGGGGTGAAGATACCCTGAACAAGCCCCTCAAAGGATTACTTTCCATAGTAACAAGTGACAGTAAATTTCAGCACACTATATAAATTTTTCCTTACCAAATTCCACCTACCAAAGGCGCTTCACTCCCGACAGCGGCGCCGGAAAAGAGTCTTGATGACCCAAAAGTATAGGGGATCTATCGTAGTCCTTTCGATAAGTAAGAGTGTCGAACCCAACGAGGAGCAGAAGGAAATGACAAGCGGTTTTCAGTAAGGTATTATCTGCAAGCACTGAAATTGTCGGTAACAGATAGTTTTGTGATAAGGTAATTTGTAACGGGTAACAAGTAACAAGTGTAAATAAAGGGCAGCAAGATGGCCCAATCCTTTTTGTAGCAAAGGACAAGCCTGGACAATTTCTTATATGAAGGAAAACGCTCCCGAGGACACATGGGATTTATCGTCAAGCTAGTTTTCATCACGTTCAAATGATTCGCGTTCGGTACTTTGTGTAACACCCCGGATGTAACTTTCCATATTTGTAACTCCAACTCTTGCCATTTTCAACATTGTGATATGATATTCCCTCCGTGGTTGGGTTTTTCTTCATTTTTGCATTTTGTCCATGTCATGCATCTCATATCATGTCATCATGTGCATCTCATTTGCATACGTGTTCGTCTCATGCATCCGAGCATTTTCTCCGTTGTCCGATTTGCAATCCGGCACTCCTATGTCCCCCGGCGTCCCCTTTTACATTTTTCCGTGAGCGGGTACTAAACTTTCTCGAAATGGACCGAGGTTTGTCAAGTGGCCTTGGTACACCACCGGTAGACCACCTGTCAAGTTTCGGGTCATTTGGAGCTTGTTTGGTACTCCAACGGTTGTCCGCATATCCGCAAAGGCCTCTTTTAAGTTGCAGCCCAACACCCCTCCAAAACATCCCAATAACCCATCTAAGTCACTTCCATGCTCTCCGTCGTCAGATCACGATCGTGTGGGCGAAAACTACACTCCATTTGGAGCTTCCTAGCTCCTTCTACCTATAAAACACCCCTCCCGAAATCCCGGATCATTCCACCCCTAACCCTAGCCCGCGCCTCTCGCCGCTTTGGCGTGTCCGATTCGGGCGGACACGTCCGCCCGCCGCCCGACCAACGGGACGCCACGTGGCACCCGGCCACCGTCCGCCGCCGCCTCGGGCCCGCCGCCTCGCCCTCGACCCGGCGGCCGCCGCCCTCGCCCGCGCCAGCCGGACTTCGCCGCCGTCCGCCCGCCTCGCCTCGACCCGTCGCCCGCCGCCGCGCCGCCCGCCAGCGCCGCCCGCCCGGCCGGCCCGGCCCTCCTCCGGCGCCGGTCCGGCGAGCTGCTCCGGCCGCCTCGAACCTCGGCCTCGATCGGATCTCAGATCCAAAATCCTCGGTTGACTTCTCCCCCCCGAAATCGCCTAAGTCTTTTATTCTGCCAGTATTTCATTGCATTCTGATCGTGCCATAACTTTGCACTCGTGGCTCCGTTTTGGGCGTATAGCATACCGTATTGTTAACCTCGAAGAGTAGATCATTTCATACCATTGCATCATTTTAATTTGGGCTAATCTTGATGCCCGAAATGCTGTTGGAAGAGGGCTATGTGATGTTAGTTTCCGATTCTTATCAGAACATGCACTTTTGTCATTTTTGCCATGATTGATGTGTGCATCTTATGATCTTGAGTCCTACATGTGTTTCGTAAAATGCCATGCCATCTTTACAGGGGTGTATGACATGTATTTTTGTGATCTCTTTGGTGACTAGCACAAGCATGCAAACTAGGCTTCATGATGTTGCTGATTTCAGCCCTGTTTTGCTGATATTTTTATGCCATGTTAACTTGATGCTACCGAGAGATTCATGCATATTTTGAGATACTTCAGTAAGGATGTTTTGAACATATGGTTATGCTCTATCCATCCATGCCCTTTTTTGCAATTATGGAGTGCCATAGCTTGAGTCAATCAAGCTCTACTTTTGCTATAAAATGTTTCCTGGCAGATTGTCTACATGTTATTCAATTTTGCTAAGGTTGTTGTAGTTGATCCGTGTATGCTATGATGTTGTTCTTGCCATGTATATCTTCTATGCCATGTCTTCTTGATATATTTATGCTTAGTTTATCTTGTAATGCTCTGTAGTGAGTGCATCAAGCTCTTAAACATGCCTACTTGTTATCTGTTTTTGTCATGCCCTGTTGCTGAATCTGTTAACGAAACTTGCTATGTTTACATGGGTGCTATTATATTTTATGATCCTTTTTGGCTTATGGTCGGTAAAGGAATTTTGTTCTATGCTTTGAGTAGATTCATGCCATGCCTTGTTTTGCTATTATAAGTTCCTGTAGCATGATGTTTTCTTGCTCTGATTCTGCCATGTTCAGTATTTTCACCAAGTCTGTGAAGCTGATATATTTTGCACTTTTGCCACGCTTTCTTGGACCTGTTATGTTGTGATTTAGCCGTAGCTCAGTGTTCATCTTTTGTCAAGCATTTTGAGTAGATCACTGCCATATGCTTTTCTGGTACGTTTGGGTCCAGTAGCTTAATTTCTTGTTGCTTGCTAAATGGTATCATGTTGTTAATGGCAGATTTATGTCATTCTTGTTTTGCTTGTCATTTGCAAACCGTGCATCCGATTCCGGTGATCTTTATATCGATTTCAACCGAAATCATCTCACCTTTCCAGTGGCGTACTTGGTTTGCCAAGCTGATGCCTGTTTCATCTTTTTCCTTCCGGAGCACGCATACGCATTGCATATCACATCTCGCATATCATGCCATGTATTGCATCATGTTGCTTGTGCATTGCACCGTGATTTATTGTGGTTCCTTTGCTTGTGTTCTTGCTTTGGGTAGAGCCGGGAGACGAGTACGTGAATGAGGAACCTGTTGAGAACGCTTACGAGGATCAAACTTTCGACAACTTTGAGAACTTTGCAGGCAAGATGACCATACCCTCGAAATCACTTCTATCTTTGCTTGCTAGATGCTCGCTCTTTTGCTATGCCTATGCTACGATGCCTATCACTTGCTTATCATGCCTCCCATATTGCCATGTCAAGCCCCTAACCATCCTTTCCTAGCAAACCGTTGTTTGGCTATGTTACCGCTTTGCTCAGCCCCTCTTATAGCGTTGCTATTTGCAGGTGAAGATGAAGTTTGTTCCTTGTTGGAACATGGAGATGTTGCTCCTTGTTGGAACATGTTTACTTGTTGGGGATATCACAATATATCTGCTATAATTAATCCATCTATATACTTGGTAAAGGGTGGAAGACTCGGCCTTATGCCTGGTGTTTTGTTCCACTCTTGCCGCCCTAGTTTCCGTCATACCGGTGTTATGTTCCTTGATTTCGTTCCTTACGGTTGGGTGATTTATGGGACCCCTTGACAGTTCACTTTGAATAAGACTCCTCCAAAGAATGCCCAACTTTGGTTTTACCATTTGCCACCTAAGCCTTTCTCCCGGTTTTCGCGAGCCCGAGGGTCATCTTTATTTTAACCCCCCCTGGACCAGTGCTCCTTCGAGTGCTAGCCCGGAACGAGCAGACTGCGGGGCCACCTTGGGGAAACTTGAGGCTTGGTTTTACTCGTAGGATGTCTCATCCGGATGTGCCCTGAGAACGAGATATGTGCAGCTCCTATCGGGGTTTGACGGCACAATCGGGCGGCTTTGCTGGTCTTGTTTTATTGCTGTCGAAATGTCTTGTAGTCCGGGATTCCGAGACTGATCGGGTCCTCCCGGTAGAAGGAATATCCTTCGTTGACCGTGAGAGCTTATAATGGGCTAAGTTGGGACACCCTGCAGGGAATTATCTTTCAAAGTCGTGCCCGATTTATGAGGCAGATGGGAATTTGTTAATGTCCGGTTGTAGAGAACCCGAAGTTGACCTTAATTAATACACATCAACCGCGTGTGTAACCGTGACGGTCTCTTCTCGGCGGAGTCCGGGAAGTGAACACGGTGTTGGAGTTATGTTTGACGTAAGTAGTTCAGGATCACTTCTTGATCGCTACTAGCTTCACGACCGCCGCCTTGCTTCTCTTCTCGCTCTCTTTTGCGAATGTAGCCACCATATATGCTAGTCGCTTGATGCAGCTCCACCTCACAACTCTGTCCTTCCTATAAGCTTAAATAGTCTTGATCTCGCGGGTGTGAGATTGCTGAGTTCCCGTGACTCACAGATTCTACCAAAACAGTTTGCCGACGATGCGGTCAGATGATTTAAACCGAGCTCAAGTGGGAGTTCGACGAGGAACATGGTTGTTACTATGTGTCTTTTCCCGATGATCGATGAGTGGAGCTCAGTTGGGACGATCGGGGATCTGTGTAGCATTTGGGGTATCTTCTTTTATTTTGGTTCCGTAGTCGGACCTTGAGTGTAATCTGGATGATGGATGTTTATTTATGTATTGTGTGAAGTGGCGCATCGTAAGCCAACTATGTACCTCTTTCCCTTATGTATTACATGGGTTGTGTGAAGATTACCTCACTTGCGACATTGCTTTCAATGCGGTTATGCCTCTAAGTCGTGCTTCGACACGTGGGAGATATAGCCGCATCGAGGGCGTTACAAGTTGGTAATCACATCCATCCCCAACTTAGAAGCCCCCCTGCTTGATTGTTTGCTGGCGTTGTTGAGTCTAGAACAAAATGTTTTGAGTCTTAGGATTATATATATCGGAGAGTAGGATTCTTTTTACTCCCCAGTCCTTAAATCGCTCTGGTGAGGTCTCTGACGTAGAAGTTTTGACTCTCCTCTCCTCAAATTTCACTAAAAAATTTTAGGATCACGCGGGTATCTTGGGATCGTTCCGATGGTTTTGTGATGAGAACATTGTTCTTGGTGCCTCCCGACATTTAGGGTTGTGGCGGTGTCCGGGAGTTGAGCTCCGAGGTGTTGTCGTCACAATTTTATCGTTGCAGTTCTGGAATACCTGAGATTTACCGACATCGAAAATCTCTTTTGTGCAGTTGTCGGTGAGATAACCCAGATAACCCAGTACTGGGCGAGCTCGGGAGTATTGCCATGACTCGTATAACGGATGCTTTTCGAAGGTCGAGGTACTCGATTTCCAAAGGTTTCTTGGTTATGTGTTGACGGATGGATACAGCTGGATCTAGGTATTGTTAGTTTGGGTGATATATTTTGTGTCCCCTGTATCCCCAACACCAGATTGCATAACCAGAAACTTTCGGGAGTTTATAGGTGGGATTCAAGTAGCTCCTAGCTTTTCTTCCCGCAGATATTTGGTTTGCGATTGGGTAATCCTTACCACTTATTTGTTCCAACAGTACCTTGTTTTTTTCATCAACCCTTAATCAAGTGGCTTCTCACCTTAATGGACGTGTGATGTTAGCTTTTGGAATTCATTCGTTCATCCTTGTTCGAATGTTTATTGTGAAGACTATATGTTGCAATTTCTATCTGTTGATTCAACTTGTCTATCTGTCTATCAAAGTGCTAATGGATGTCACCCTCTTCAGGATGGCTCCGCCAACGCGTCTGAATCCGGATCGCAATGATGAGAGTCAGTCGAACCCTCCACCTCCACCTCCACCTCCGCCGTCGGAGGCATGGCAAGCTATCGTGGCAGCCACCAATGCTAATGCTCAGATGATTTTGCAACTCTTGCAAGAGCGTACCCAAGGGCAAGGCAATCAAGGAAATCAAGGTCAAGGCAACAACCAGCCGCACTTTGCTACCCTCAATCAGTTCCTTGCTAATCAGCCGAAGTCTTTCAGTTTCTGTGTCGATGCCACAGACGCCGACGATTGGCTTGTGGACATCTGCAAACATTTTGAATGTAGCAATTTCAGACCTGAGGACTTTGTCATGTTTGCTTCATTTAAACTCAAGGACCAAGCTGCTGAGTGGTTCCAGCAATACAAAGATTCCAGAGGAGGTCGTGTCATTACCTGGGATGAGTTCCGCCGAGACTTCAAAGCTCACCACATTCCGAAAAGTGTTGTTGAGAGCAAGCTTGAGGAGTTCCGCAATCTCAAGCAAGGCAACATGTCTGTGTATCAATACAATATCCAGTTCCAGAAACTCGCTCGCTTTGCTAAGCAAGACGTCCCAGATGAAAAGAGTATGATCTATCAATTCAGAGGTGGTCTCGGAGAAGATCTGCAATTAGCTCTCGTGCTTTTTGAGCCAGAAAAGTATGATGAATTCTACAACATGGCACTGAAGCAAGAAGCTGCCCAGCTCAAATGTGAGGCTTCTAAGAAGAGAATCAGGATGCGATTCAGTCTTCTTCTTCCTCTCAAGTGGCAGCTAAGCAGCAGAAGTTCTATCTTCCTCCCCCTCCGTTCCGTCAGCCTTATCAGCAGAAGAACTCAGGTGGTCGTGGATCTTCCCAACCGCCCAACCCAGGCTATCAGAACAAGTCTAATTCTCAAGCTCCAAGGTCAAATGCTTCTTATCACCGTCCGCTCTCGTGAGGTGACTTGCAACAAATGTCGTGAGAAAGGTCACTATGCGAACAAGTGCTTCAACCAAAGGCGCCTTCCGCCTCCTCCTCTGTGAAATCTTCCAAAGAATGCAAAGGTCAAGCATAATCCAAAAGCATGCCAAGGTGAATATGATGAATGCAGCTCAAGCGGAGGAATCTCGATGTGATAATGGGTAATCTCTCGATTAATGATATTCTGCAAAGTCTTATTTGATCTTTGGTGCATCGCATTCTTTCATGTCATATCCTTTTGCATCGAAGCACAATGTTGACACAGAGATTTTTTCCAAAGTTATGCAAGTTTTTTCTCCCGTAAAGCTTATGACTTCTAGTTTGATTGCTCCCGATGTCACTATCAAGATGGGCGACTATAAATTTCTAGCTAAACCAATTGTCCTTGGCGACTCGGATATTGATCTTATTCTTGGGATGGACTGGCTTTCTCAGCACAAAGCTCGGCTTGATTGTGCTGCCAGGGAAATTCAATTGACTCACTCTTCTGAGGATGTGATCATCTATGCCGCTCGTGATGAAACCATTCGGTTGTTTTCTCTCAATGAGAAGGGCGAGTTGGATGCTATCTCTCAGATTCGATCGTTTGTGAGTACCAAGATGTCTTTCGGAAGAGCTTCCAGAATGCCTCCTCATCGGCCGCTTGAGTTCGTTATCGATCTTGAGCACACCTTGAACCCGTTTGCAAGCGTCCATACAAGCTTGGACCTAATGAGCTGAAGGAATTGAAGAAGCAGCTCGATGAACAAGAGCGTCTGGGTTTGATCAGACCGAGTTCATCTCCTTGGGGTTGTGGTGTTCTTTTTGTCCAGAAGAAGGATGGCACGGACCGACTTTGTGTCGATTAGGTCCATTGAATAAGAAGACAATCAAGAACAAGTATCCACTTCCCAACATCAATGAGCTTTTCGAGCAACTCAAAGGTGCTAAAGTGTTCTCCAAGCTTGACCTTCGTATGGGTTATCATCAGATTCGCATTCGTGAACAAGATATTCCCAAGACAGCATTTATAACAAGCTTTGGTCCTTATGAATATCTTGTCATGTCTTTCGCCTTGTCAATGCTCCTCCAACATTCTCTCGAATGATGAACTTCATATTCAACCCTTACACCAATGAATTCGTCTTGGTCTATCTTGATGATATTTTGGTCTTCTCCAAGAATAAGAAGGATCATGCCAAACATTTGCGATTGGTGCTAGACAAGCTCAGAGAACATCAATTCTATGCGAAGTTTTACAAATGTGAATTTTGGCTTGATGAAGTGCTTTACCTTGGTCATATCATCTCCGCCAAGGGCATCGCTATTAATCCCGAGAAGGTGTCTGCAGTTGTGAATTAGGAACCTCCTCAGAATGTCAAGCAGCTTCGCAGTTTTCTTGGTCTTGCAAGCTATTGCCGAAGATTCGTTGAGAATTTCTCCAATATTGCAAAGCCTCTTTCCAACCTCCTCCAGAAGCATGTGAAGTATGTCCGTCTCCACGAGTGTGACATTGCTTTCAATACTCTCAAAGAGAAACTCGTCACAGCTCCTGTCTTGACTCCTCTGATGAATCCAAGCCATTCGAAGTTTTCGTGATGCTTCTCTTCAAGGTCTCGGTCTTGTGTTAATGCAAGAGAAGAAAGTTGTGGCCTATACCTCTCGTCAGCTGAAGCCCAACGAAAAGAACTACCCCACTCACGATCTTGAGTTGGCAGCAGTTGTCCATGCATTGATAACATGGAGACATCTCTTATTGGGAAGGAAAGTGGAAATTTTCACCGATCACAAGAGTCTCAAGTATATCTTCACTCAACCCAACCTCAACCTCAGGCAAACTCGATGGGTCGAAATGATTCAAGAGTACAACCCAAGTATTGAATATACTCCGGGCAAGGCCAATGTCATTGCAGATGCTTTGAGCAAGAAGGCTTATTGCAACAGTTTAATCCTCAAGCCCTTCCAACCGGATCTCTTTGAAGCTTTGCGCAAGCTGAATCTTCAAGTTGTTCCTCAAGGCTTTCTTGCCAACCTCATAGTCTCTTCTACTTTGGAAGATCAGATTCGTGAGGCTCAACTCCTGGATACCATGGTGAAAAAGGTGAAACGTGGTATCGACAAGGGCATTTCCAAATACAAGTGCTTCCACATTGATGACAAAGATACTCTTTTCTTCGAGGACCGGATTGTGGTTCCAAAGGGTGATCTACGTAAAGTCATTTTGAACGAGGCACACAATTCCCTTCTATCCATTCATCTTGGAAGTACGAAGATGTACCATGACCTCAAGCAGTCATATTGGTGGACTCGAATGAAGCGAGAAATTGCTCAATTCGTGAATGAGTGTGATGTCTGCAGAAGAGTGAAAGCAGAACACCAACGACCAGCTGGTCTCCTCCAACCTCTTGCTATTTCAGAATGGAAGTTTGATCATATTGAAATGGACTTCGTGACTGGTTTTCCTAAGTCCAAGCGTGGAAATGATGCTATCTTCATTGTCATTGACAAGCTTACTAAAGTGGCTCATTTTCTTCCTATCAAAGAATCTATCACAGCAGCTCAGTTGGCAGAGCTATACACATCCAGGATTGTCTCCTTGCACGGCATTCCACAAGTGATCTCTTCAGACCATGGCAGCATCTTTACCTCCAAGGTTTGGGATTCTTTTCGTAAGGCCATGGGCACCAACATTCGCTTTCAAAGACAGCTTTCCATCCTCAAACAAGTGGCCAAGTCGAGCGAGTCAATCAAATCCTTGAAGATATGCTCGGGGCTTGTGTCATTTCCTTCGGTATGAAGTGGGAAGATTGTCTTCCATATGCCGAAAGTTATCCTACAACAACAAATTTCCTGAGTTCTGCAAGGCCCCATTCGAAATTCTCTATGGCGTAAAGTGTCGTACTCCTCTCAATTGGTCCGAGACAGTGAACGCCAACTTCTTGGCAATGACTTGATCACGAAGTCAAGATATGTGCAAAGTCATTCGTGAGAATCTCAAAGCCGCGCAATCGCGCGAAGAGCTATTATGATGACAAGCACCGTGATGTGGCTTTTGAAATCGGAGACCATGTCTACCTCCGTCTCTCCAATGAAAGGCACTCGTCGCCTGTATCAAAGGGAAGCTTGCCCCTAGATACGTGGGTCCTTTCAAGATCATTGGCAAAAGAGGCGATCTCGCCTATCAACTTGAGCTCCCGTCCAACTTCGCAAACGCGTGCATGATGTGTTTCACGTGTCACAGCCTTCGCAAGTGCTTCAAGACTCCTGAGCGCACTATCAACTTCGAAGAGATTGACCTCCAAGAAGATCTCTCTTATCATGAGCACCCCGTTGCTATTCTTGAAGAAACCGAGCGCAAGACTCGCAACAAGTCAATCAAATTCCTGAAAGTGAAGTGGTCACACCATTCCGACGGAGAACCCACCTGGGAGCGCGAGGATCACCTCCGTTCCGAATATCCGGAGTTCTTTCAGTCCTAGATCTCGGGACGAGATCCTCTTGTAGTGGTGGAGTCTTTGTAACACCCGGATGTAACTTTCCATATTTGTAACTCCAACTCTTGCCATTTTCGCATTGTGATATGATATTCCCTCCGTGGTTGGGTTTTTCTTCATTTTTGCATTTTGTCCATGTCATGCATCTCATATCATGTCATCATGTGCATCTCATTTGCATCCGTGTTCGTCGCATGCATCCGAGCATTTTCCCCGTTGTCCAATTTGCAATCCGGCACTCCTATGTCCCCCGGCGTCCCCTTTTACATTTTTCCGTGAGCGGGTACTAAACTTTCTCGGAATGGACCAAGGTTTGTCAAGTGGCCTTGGTACACCACCGGTAGACCACCTGTCAAGTTTCGGGTCATTTGAAGCTCGTTTGGTACTCCAACGGTTATCCGCATATCCGCAAAGGCCTCTTTTAAGTTGCAGCCCAACACCCCTCAAAAACATCCCAATAACCCATCTAAGTCACTTCCATGCTCTCCGTCGTCGGATCACGATCGTGTGGGCGAAAACCACACTCCATTTGGAGCTTCCTATCTCCTTCTACCTATAAAACACCCTCCCCGAAATCCGGATCATTCCACCCTAACCCTAGCCCGCGCCTCTCCCCGCCGCGGGCGTGTCCGATTAAGGGCGGACAAATCCGCCCGCCGCCCCGCCCAAGGGGCCAGCCGTGGCGCCCAGCCACCGCGCCGCCCGGCCCAATAAGCCCCCGTGTGATCGCGCCCGCGCCGGCGCCCGTCCGCCGCCACCTCGGGCCCCGCCGCCTCGCCCTCGACCCGGCGGCCGCCGCCCTCACGCCAGCGCCCGCCCGGACTTCGCCACCGTCCGCCGCCTCGCCTCGACCCGTCGCCCGCCGCGCGCCTTGTCGCCGCCGCCCGCGCCCCCGCCCGCGCCAGCCCTCCTCGGCGCCCGCTCCGGCTTCTCCGGCCGCCTCGAACCTCGGCCTCGATCGGATCTCAGATCCAAAATCCTCGGTTGACTTCTCCCCCCCCCCCCCCCGAAATCGCTTGTCTTTTATTCTGCCAGTATTTTGTTGCATTTTGGTCGTGCCATAACTTTGCACTCGTGGCTTCGTTTTGGGCGTGTAGCATACCGAATTGTTTGCCTCGAAGAGTAGATCATTTCATACCATTGCATAATTTTCATTTGGGCTCATCTTGGTGCCCGAAATGCTGTTGGAAGAGGGCTATGTGATGATAGTTTCAGATTCTTATCAGAACATGCACTTTTGTCATTTTTGCCATGATTGATGTGTGCATCCTATGATCTTGAGTCCTACATGTGTTTTGTAATATGCCATGCCATCTTTACAGGGGTATATGCCATGTATTTTTGTGATCTCTTTGGTGACTAGCACAAGCATGCAAACTAGGCTTCATGATGTTGCTGATTTCAGCCCTGTTTTACTGACATTTTTATGCCATGTTAACTTGATGCTACCGAGAGATTCATGCATATTTTGAGATACTTCAGTAAGGATATTTTGAACATATGGTTACACTCCATCCATTCATGCCATTGTTTGCAATTATGGAGTGCCATAGCTTGAGTCAATCGAGCTCTACTTTTGCTATAAAATGTTTCCTGGCAGATTGTTTACATGTTATTCAATTTTGCTAAGGTTGTTGTAGCTGATCCGTGTATGCTATGATGTTGTTCTTGCCATGTATATCTTCTATGCCATGTCTTCTTGATTTATGTATGCTTATTTTATCTTTTAATGCTCTGTAGTGAGTGCATCGAGCTCTTAAACATGCCTACTTGTTATCTGTTTTTGTCATGCCCTGTTGCTGAATCTGTTAACGAAACTTGCTATGTTTACATGGGTCCTATTATATTTTATGATCCTTTTTGGCTTATGGTCGGTAAGGGAATTTTGTTCTATGCTTTGAGTAGATTCATGCCATGCCTTGTTTTGCTATTATAAGTTCCTGTAGCATGATGTTTTCTTGCTCTGAACATTGCTTACTGATGCTGATTCTGCCATGTTCAGTATTTTCACCAAGTCTGTGAAGCTGATATATTTTGCACTTTTGCCACGCTTTCTTGGACCTGTTATGTTGTGATTTAGCCGTAGCTCAGTGTTCATCTTTTGTCAAGAATTTTGAGTAGATCACTTCCATATGCTTTTCTGGTACGTTTGGGTGCAGTAGCTTAATTTCTTATTGCTTGCTAAATGGTATCATGCTGTTAATGGCAGATTTGTGTCATTCTTGTTTTGTTTGTCATTTGCAAACCGTGCATCCGATTCCGGTGATCTTTATATCGATTTCAACCGAAATCATCTCACCTTTCCAGCGGCATACTTGGTTTGCCAAGATGATGCCTAGTTCATCTTTTTCCTTCCGGAGCACGCATACGCATTGCATATCTCATATCATGCCATGTATTGCATCATGTTGCTTGTGCATTGCACCGTGATTTATTGTGGTTCCTTTGTTTGTGTTCTTGCTTTGGGTAGAGCCGGGAGACGAGTACGTGAACGAGGAACCTGTTGAGAACGCTTACGAGGATCAAGGTTTCGACAACTCGAGAACTTTGCGCAAGATGACCATACCCTCGAAATCACTTCTATCTTTGCTTGCTAGATGCTCGCTCTTTTGCTATGCCTATGCTATGATGCCTATCACTTGCTTATCATGCCTCCCATATTGCCATGTCAAGCCCCTAACCATCCTTTCCTAGCAAACCGTTGTTTGGCTATGTTACCGCTTTGCTCGGCCCCTCTTATAGCGTTGCTAGTTGCGGTGAAGATGAAGTTTGTTCCTTGTTGGAACATGGAGATGTTGTTCCTTGTTGGAACATGTTTACTTGTTGGGGATATCACAATATATCTGCTATAATTAATGCATCTATATACTTGGTAAAGGGTGGAAGACTCAGCCTTATGTCTGGTGTTTTGTTCCACTCTTGCCGCCCTAGTTTCGGTCATACCGGTGTTATGTTCCTTGATTTCGCGTTCCTTACACGGTTGGGTGATTTATGGGACCCCCTTGACAGCTCGCTTTGAATAAGACTCCTCCAAAGAAGGCCCAACTTTGGTTTTACCATTTGCCACCTAAGCCTTTTTTCCCCGGTTTTCGCGAGCCCGAGGGTCATCTATATTTTAACCCCGGACCAGTGCTCCTTCGAGTGCCGCCCGAACGAAAGGTGATCAAGGGGCCACCTTGGGGAAACTTGAGGCTTGGTTTTACTCGTAGGATGTCTCATCCGGATGTGCCTGAGAACGAGATATGTGCAGCTCCTATCGGGGTTTATGTCGGCTGTCGGGCGGCTTTGCTGGTCTTGTTTTATTGCTGTCGAAATGTCTTGTAGTCCGGGATTCCGAGACTGATCGGGTCCTCCCGGTAGAAGGAATATCCTTCGTTGACCGTGAGAGCTTATAATGGGCTAAGTTGGGACACCCCTGCAGGGAATTATCTTTCGAAAGCCGTGCCCGCGGTTATGAGGCAGATGGGAATTTGTTAATGTCCGTTGTAGAGAACCCGAGTTGACCTTAATTAATACACATCAATCGCGTGTGTAACTGTGACGGTCTCTTCTCGTGAGTCCGGAAGTGAACACGATGTTGGAGTTATGTTTGACGTAAGTAGTTCAGATCACTTCTTGATCGCTACTAGCTTCACGACCGCGCCTTTGCTTCTCTTCTCGCTCTCTTTTTGCGAATGTAGCCACCATATATGCTAGTCGCTGTCGCAGCTCCACCTCACAACTCTGTCCTTCCTATAAACTTAAATAGTCTTGATCTCGCGGGTGTGAGATTGCTGAGTCCCCGTGACTCACAGATTCTACCAAAACAGTTGCAGTGCCGACGATGCCAGTGCAGATGACGCAACCGAGCTCAAGTGGGAGTTCGACGAGGAACGTGGTCGTTACTATGTGTCTTTTCCTGATGATCGATGAGTGGAGCTCAGTTGGGACGATCGGGGATCTGTGTAGCATTTGGGGTATCTTCTTTTATTTTGGTTCCGTAGTCGGACCTTGAGCGTAATCTGGATGATGGATGTTTATTTATGTATTGTGTGAAGTGGCGACTGTAAGCCAACTATGTACCTCTTTCCCTTATGTATTACATGGGTTGTGTGAAGATTACCTCACTTGCGACATTGCTTTCAATGCGATTATGCCTCTAAGTCGTGCTTCGACACGTGGGAGATATAGCCGCATCGAGGGCGTTACACTTTGATAATTTGATATGTGGGTGGACCGGTGCTTGGGTGATGTCCTTACTTAGACAAGCATCCCACTTATGATTAACTCCTATTGCAAGCATCCGCAACTACAAAGCAGTATTAAGGTAAACCTAACCATAGCATGAAACATATGGATCCAAATCAGCCCCTTACGAAGCAACGCATAAACTAGGCTTTAAGCTTCTGTCACTCTAGCAACCCATCATCTACTTATTACTTCCCAATGCCTTCCTCTAGGCCCAAACAATGGTGAAGTGTCATGTAGTCGATGTTCACATAACACCACTAGAGGAAAGACACCATACATCTCATCAAAATATCGAACGAATACCAAATTCACTTGACTACTAGTAGCAAGACTTCTCCCATGTCCTCAGGAACAAACGTAACTACTCACAAATCATATTCATGTTCATAATCAGAGGGGTATTAATATGCATAATGGATCTGAACATATAATATTCCACCAAATAAACCAACTAGCATCAACTACAAGGAGTAATCAACACTACTAGCAACCCACAGGTACCAATCTGAGGCTTTGGGACAAAGATTGGATACAGGAGATGAACTAGGGTTTTAGAGGAGATGGTGCTGGTGAAGATGTTAATGGAGATTGACCCCCTCCCGATGAGAGGATCGTTGGCGATGACGATGGCGATGATTTCCCCCTCCCGGAGGGAAGTTTCCCTGGCAGAACAGCTCTGTCAGAGCCCTAGATTGGTTCCGCCAAGGTTCCGCCTCGTGGCGGCGGAGTTTCTTCCCGAAAGCTTGCTTATGATTTTTCCTCAGACGAAAGACTTCATATAGCAGAAGATGGGCACCGGAGGCCTACCAGGGGGCCCACGAGGCAGGGGGCGCACCCAGGGGGTAGGGTGCGCCCCCCACCCTCGTGGCCAGGGTGTGGGCCCCCTCTGGTATTTTCTTCGCTCGGTATTTTTTATTATTTCCAAAAATGACTTCCGTGGAGTTTCAGGACTTTTGGAGTTATGCAGAATAGGTCTCTAATATTTGCTCCTTTTCCAGTCTGCATTCCAAATTCAACATTCTCCCTCTTCATGTAAACCTTGCAAAATAAGAGAGAATAGACATAAGTATTGTGACATAATGTGTAATAACAGCCCATAATGCAATAAATATCGATATAACAGCATGATGCAAAATGGACGTATCAACCTGCAGTTAAGTAACTGAAGCAGCGTCCCGTGATCACCTGCATCGTTTTTGTTGTTGTACTACTATAGTAGCCTAGGCTAGTCAAAGTGGAAAGTACTTAGACTAGTAACTCTATGGTTACCCTAAGAGCAAGTACTACCTACGTCCTGGTTTACTCTTCCTATTTTGTAGTATCAAAATTTGACCATAGATTTAACTGACAAAATGTTAATGCATGTCACTAGAAATTATATCGTTGGATTCGTATTTGAACATAATTTCAAATGGTATAATTTTTGGTGACACGCATTGGCATTTTCTTAGGTAAATCTATGGTCAAAATTTTACACTAAATACGAGGTAGTACAAAAGTGGGCTATAATGGCCCTCCACTATGTAGGCCAAAACACGTGCTAAATTCACTTGTGATGCATTTGGCATCGGTGCCCCTCAATTGCTCACCTGGTGCCCCAATCTGGATCACCTACTTTGCTTTGGTGCCAAATTAACTCATGCAATGAAAAAACACTTGCGTGGGAGAGAGAGTGGACTGAGGCAATAACAAAACACTTGTTTGGGAGAGTGAGAGGATAGTGTCGTTGGTTTGATTGATTTGTTTATACAGGTGGGCATTTGTGCACAGCGGTGGCAAGTCTCTTACATCGCGAGAGCGGTGCCAAAATCTTTTGATTTGACATTGATGTGTATTATGTGGCATACTTTTGAGAAATATGGCATCGGCCACATAGTGGAAGGCAACAAATGCCCAAGCTCTTCACATGCTCCTAGGTAAATGAGAGGAAAGAGAAAGAGAGAGAGAGAGAGAGAATGAAAAAATATCACTAGCCAGCCAACCCTATCGTATGAGCGAATGATATTGGTACCTCTTTATGACACGGCAATCTTATACAACCAGCTCCTCTAATATGTTCTCTTCTTTTGCGGATAAAAAAATACCCGAAAGTGAAAAATGTGCCGCACTATAACAATCTCATTGAATGCCTTGATCTCCATCTTACAGAAATTGATTTGATCGACTACCGAGGCAGCACATCTGAGATAAAATTGGCCAGGTTCTTTGTTCTGGAGGAAAGTGTGCTCAAGGTAATGAGGTTTGGCGCTCTCTGGCGCAACAATGAATGGCTTGCTAATCACCGCAGGCGTCTAAGCCTATATGACAAAGTCTCCACAGAAGCTGAATTTCTTTTTGAAACATCAAGTGGCCAGAGACTCGAAAATTTATTTGCCCATTAGTGACTTGTCAGGGCGGTGGATTTTAGTTTGTACGATAATGCTGCATCCAGCTAAAGTAACAAAAGTTCTTACGTAAACTTCCTAGTAATTCCCTCTTCGTAGGTGCAACATTACTCCTAACATTTGTAATATCAGTTTGAAACTTGTAATATTGCCGTGTCATATTCCTGCGTTTTCAAAATCACATGAATCAAAGAGGTCCTGAGTTTGTGATGATGATGTGCCCGCCATCTTTCACCAATAGCCGTCGGATCTAGATCTGACGCATACAAACCAAACTTCTCCAGTTTTGCAAAAAGATGCCCGCACTTGTTCCCTATTTACAAACAACTCCTTGTCTCTCACAATCAGCCTTATCTCCTCCCAACCACATCTAGAAGGCCATGGAAAAATCTGGTGCGATGGCCGCTACCGGTGCCGTCCACCCCCAATCTTGGTGTTCCGTGCAATGCACGGGCGTCTACGCACGGGAAATTATGTCGAACACGGCTAGTTGTAAGCAGGCTAGCTCTACAGCCATGATGATAGTGACTGCAGACGGTGAGGCTGACTATGGTATGCCGAACACGGCGCCTATACTCAGGTGTCATCTCCGGCGCAGGGTCTTGTCACTTCATTGTGAGGAGCAGCACGTAATAATTTGACCAACGGGTAGTACAGTGCTACTAGTACATTGGTAGTACTACTACTAGTAGTAGCACCACCGTCTGGATTAGTAGTACTACCAAGTCCATCTGGATGTAGTATTTGACTAGCAATATCTAGTAATGCATGTCACAAAAAATGTACTACTCCCTTTGTAAATAAATACATGGTGTATTGTTTTATTCCTATCGGCGAGAGAACTTAATGTCTTTTTGCTAATTAATAGGATTAAATGCAATGAACTAACCACTACATGTCATGTTTGGTAGTCTCAAGTCATTGAAAGCATGCACGGCCCACATCTCTCATTGGTTGATATGTCACGAAATAAGACTAGTCACAGTGGGGAGTAACTTAAAGTAGTAACATGCATATGTTACTAGTCTATGTTACTACCTCCACAGTGGGTAGTAACATATGTCTTGTGTCATGCATCACTTCATTTATTAGGTTGTAGACTCATCTTTTCTTGATATGTGTGATGTTACAGTAACTAGCTATGTTGCCACATGCCTCTCTTCCTTCATGGATTACATGCCACAACATCTATTTTGCCTATATAAGTGTGATGTTACCACCTATGTTACTCCCACTATGGGTAGTCTAAGAAATGAGGAGGGAGTTAATGTACCGTGCCTAAGTGTTTTGGGATTACACAACATTTTTTGTTACATGCATTAACATTTTATTAGTTAAATCAAAGGTCAAAACTTGGCGCAAAATGCAAAGGGGACCAATAAACAAGTAAACATCAAAATTCTCTTGTTTGGCCCCAACTAGAGGTCCGGTGAGATGACTATACTGCACCGGCACGGAGGGGGATGCAGCTTCATTGACTTACTGCACCTGCCTTTGGTTGTATGACACGTGGGCCCAACAGGTGGCTGGCCCGCTCATATACAGCCAAAGGCAGGTGCAGTAGAGGGCCGAGGAGTAGATGGCCAACACGCACGTGAATTCAACGCAGTCTGCACTTCTCATATAAAGGCTCCCCGCCAGTCCAATCTACGAAATCCTACGCACCTACGCACCCTAACCAAGGGCAAGAGTGATCACTCCAATCACAGGATCAGTTGACTAGAAGCTAGACCCATGGAGGCGATGAGCGCGAGCATCAGCCGGCTGTGCCAGATGGTCCACGACGCCGGCCTACGGCCCGACACTGAGGAACGTTTCCATGTCGTGCTTGAGGACGCCAGGGTGAGAGGCCGCTTGGACGACAGCTTCGTCTCCTTGTTCGACAAGGTCCTCGTCGGCTTCCTCGACAAGTTCACCATCGTCAAGAAGCTCGCGGAGGACCTTGACGTACGCCTCCAGCCCACGCGCCTAGGCTCTGCAATGCCCGCCACCCTCAACGGCCTCTATGCTGACAACCTCTTCGACGCACTGGTGGCCCTGCAACTACCCGCCGTCACGCCAGAGAATGTCCACCTCGAGGTCACGCTCGCCGCACAGCGCCTGGCGCAGCAAGACACCGTCGACATAATCACCCACGTCTACGCGCAAATCGTCCACGAGGACTACTACGTGCTAGAGGAGGATGATAGGTCGCTGGCCTTCTTGACCCGTAGGGCAACCTTGGACAGCATTGTTCAGAAGCACGTTGAGCTCGACGCCAACGCCGCTGCTCCTCATACGTCGGTTGGTGACCCGACGCACTAGGGCGTGAGGATGTCGTTGGTGGATCCATATGTATCTTTATCTTTCCATCAAATCCATGTAGTAGTATATGGTACTACTAGTAATTATCTTACCTTTCGCATCAACTTCATAATTTTGTACGTACTCCATGCATGAACCGCGCCAGAACCTAACTTCTCATTACTCTAGGGGAAATAGTTATTTCTATCTATCGGTCGCGCCATGGAGCAGAACCAAATTTTACAAGTTACAAGTTCAAAAGGAAAAGCTTGCCGTGTTTGCGTCGCACCTCGCTACCCACACGGTTGGTCCGGCACGCCGCTCAAGGGGGAATGCGTGCTGTGTTGCATTTTCACTTACAAGTGGGACCGCAGTTGAGCAAACCGACTATCGGCAAACCCCCACCCCGCCCAGCGCGCAATTGCTGAGAAAAGAGGAAGGAGAAGAGATGGTTGTAGCACGGACTCCAAGAAAAATGGTGTCGTATGGGACTCATGTGGGTGGCGTGTGTCGTACTGCTAGACGTGAATGCTAGTTATGGCCCATGCCACCCCATTATATCGAGCCTATATCGAGGTGTTGGTTACGTACAACAAATTTCCTGGAGTTCGTGCTCAACCCTCCTCTATCTCTCTTCTCAGCCAACTAGCAGACGCGCAGAGCCCATCGTCTGTTTGCTCACATGCGGTCCCACAAGTTAGTGAAAACGCAAGAGGACCCATCGAACTGCACATCTTTCACCTCGATGTCTTTGGTGATGAAAAACAAATCCAATAAAGATCTTCGGTGGCCGCTTTTGGAGTTACTCAAGAGTAGTAAGATTCTATTTATAGTTTAACCCAAGATGCACATCACGTGGCTTCAACTACCACTCCATTTTCTTGCATGACGCGACCTGGATGTTGGATGTCCCACGTGTTGGCAAAAGGAGGCAGACCGGAAGAGTAGGAAACACGGCAAGCCCTGTGCGTACATCATACTATGTACAAGCCCACCTCGCGCAATCACGCTATCACCATATTTCTCGGCCTCCGTGTGCACGTAACTATTGGTTCGCTCTATGTGATGTGGCAACTTCATACAACTATGGATGCCTGCTATACTACTATGGCACTAACACTCCAAGAAGTGACGTGTTCGCATCGCACCCCGTTGCCCAAGCTTACCCGGTTGTGGGAGGCCGCGCTGCGCCATGGACTGGTCGGGCACCGGGCCGGATGGCCCCGGCAAGGTCACAAGGCCGCATGCAGGTACTGTCTCCTCCTACAGCAACTCAGATCTACACCATCGGCGGTCCGCCGGCAGATACATGAATGGCGGTCGGCCGGGCTCGGTGCTGGCCCAAAAGCTCGTTGGCGCACCGTTGCCACTCATTACGTGCGACGACTGCACAAAGAAGGTCTTGCGCCGCGTGTTTACAACGCCGGAACATCCCGGATGGGTGTTCATCAAGTGCTCAACCGATGGGGTATGTGCTACTTTAGCTTCGGTTGTGCTCTCGGATTAGACTTTTTGTGCTAACTTAAATTTTTATTGTGTAGAATGGATGCAAGTTTTGGTATTGGGAAGAAGAGTACATCGATATATTGATAGAGCGCAATTTAGTAGATGTTGTATCACTTTTAGCTAGCATAGAGGCTAGAGATGAGACTAGTGCACTTATTAATAGAATAGAGGCTATACAAGAGACTAGATGCGAGGAAGCAACGTCTACTTCTTTACACTCGAAGAAGAAAGAAGCACGCAAGATCGAGCCTCCGCAGATCAACAATGAATGCATCGAGAAGGCACTAATCCAACTTACAAGAGCAGTTATGTAAGTTGGATATCTTCTAAAATGTATTCTGGTGGTTCTTGTTTTCTTTGGTCTTGCTTTCTAGTCAAATTTTGGTGATTTATTTCCATGTACCAAAAATCAATGATGAAAAAAGATATGTGTTTGCAAAGAAAAATGTATGCGGCCGGGATGCGTCCGCGTGTTGGGCGCACGGCCACCGCATTCGAGAAATGGCCCGGACACGACCCCATTGCCCTACCCAAACGGGCAGAATCCGGGAAAAACGAAGGTCCGTTTGGGGTCATGTGTTGGAGTTGGCCTTACAAGTGGGACCGCAGTTGAGGAAACCGACTATCGGCAAACCCCCACCTCACCGCCGCACGATGGCTGAGTTAGAGAAACGACGAGGTTGAAGAGATAGTTGTAGCACGGACTCCAAGAAATATGGTGTCAGCTGGAAGTCGTGCTAGTGGCGTGTGCGATACTCCTGGACGTGAATGCTTGTTCTGACCCATGCCACCCTACTAGTACTCCAAGTAGTAGGGAATTGAGGTGCTGGTTACATACAGTGAACACATTAACATATGGCCCACCTCACAATGTGGCCAAATTTCCTGGAGTCTGTGCTAGGTTAAAAAGTGTTCTTTGTGAGGTTGGGTGGCTGGTCTCAAGTTTAAAACTTGTTGTATTACGTACGTAGACGTAGAGATAGTGCAGCATGTGAAGCTAGTACAAATAGTGTACTATTGTTGATTGGCCTCATCCGATAACCTGTTGCAATGCACGTACAATTATGTATTCGGAAAATATATTTTTGCCTCGTCGCAGCACCCACTCAGAGAAGCGACTCGAAAGCCATTCATAAATTTTGTAAGTTTATCACAGGCATGTCATTTTATTACATACAACAGGTCATCAACCCACAACAACAACGAGGCTACATTATAAATACTAAAGTTTTCATCACACAACAAATAACAAGCAATGAAATGAACTTCAACTCAACCAATCCTCGGGGTTGGAAACGCTTGCTTTGAACCACAAGTGATTCTCTGGGAAGGGCCGGCTACTGTTAATCTCGAGACCAACGCAGGACTGATCATCCAGGATGAAGCGGCCTACTATATCACGACCAGGGTAGGGAACTACCGCAATGTCCGTTATAAATGGTAGTAATGTTGTGTCAACAGCAGTTGGATCACCTTTCACCATCATTGGATAGTTTTGTCCAAGGAAGAGCGAGTTTTCTCCAAGACTATCAATACTGTACCAGGGAGAATACCATGCAACGGGTGTTGGAATAGGTCCGGAGAGTGCGACCATGGGAGACAACACCTGCTTCCTTAGTAGTAACATCAGCAGTGGGCTATATACAGACAAGAAGGGGTGATCCATCGAAATATGTTGCCAGGCGCCACTGAGTATATGGGCCCTCCTCGTCCTCCTGCTCGTGATCATCACCATCGTCATCTCCCCCTTGGTTATAAAAATTTTCAAGTATAGGTGGTGGAATGTTCACACGACCTTGGAAACACAAGAAGAAGGTTAATTAGTAAAGGGAAACTTGCTAACTCGCATGCATGTGGATGAAACAATTATAATTACGGTGGAAGACAAATGTACCGAAACTACGAGGATCCCATGCAAAAACAGTGCCACGAGTGGTGGCAGCAAACACAAGACCCTCGTATTGAGTTGCATCACAGTACACATCCGTGTATAGAAACTGATTTTTGAGCAATATCCATCCAGTCGAACCACGAAGGACGGCAACAAGCTTGTCGAAGATAGCAACAATTCCATAGTTCCTGTAATGCCAAGAGTGGTTGGGAACTTGACAAATTGCTATCTTCCGTAGAAGATAGTCACCATGATCGTATTTGAATGTGCGTAGAATACCAGTGTGCTCAACCTCTGGGCAGTCTGACATTTTTGGAAGTGCAACCCAGTGACGAGTGTACACATTCACGAGTTCCCACTCGCAGTTGTACCCAATATAAACAACCCAATCTCCATTTGTGCCTGCCCAATCCCTGCCCTCAAGCGATGGCATCTTAACATCATACGTATCATTATCAAGCGGCATCAACTTGCACAAGGCGAGGCTTCCCTCGTCCCCGCGCCAGTCAGCACGGTCAGGACGAAGAAGATAGGGGAGATAAAACCGCTCCTGGACCGTTGGGTTCCTTGTAATAATGTTATTAGTTGAGTCGAGAATGGTCTTGAACGAACCTGCCATGCTAGCCGAGGTGATGACGTCACACCGATCAATGAGTTCTTCCACCACGTCATCTTTCAGATCTGGGCAAGAATAATGTGGTCTTTTCCGGCCTGTTCCCTCCATGGAGAATACGATCGAACAATGGCGTAAGGAAGGGTGAAGGCAAATGGAGGAGGGAGGAAGAGCGTGCGACAGCAGTTCCAAATCAAGAGGGAAAGGCGAAGAGTCGATGGACGGTTGCCAGTTTGTCACGGTACACGAAGAGGAGCCCCGGCCTGCACGTCCGTTCGGAAATTGTATAAAAGTACTCGTCATCGTCTCACTGCCATGTTTGAACGGGACCACATGTCAACGTAACATGGTGTGTAATTTCTCATGCAAAATGCGATCTGGTCGCGTTGGCCCGAGGTGCCGCATTAGTTATCGACCTTTATTTTTTAACATACAATCTGAGTGGATAGCTCCTGTGGTCATCACACGTGATCGGATATATAGGTGGGCTAGGTGGGCAGGCGGCAACAATCTAAGTGCTAAAAGAGTTGATCCAATGCTTGGTTATTTTTGGATTTTCCAACTATGACCATTGGATAGAGTGAATCAATGGCTTACGTTCAAAGTTATTCTCATACTATAGAATGGTATAGGAACTTGGAGAGATTTGGTTGATTTTATATTGCTGAATAATATAAAATATTATGAGTGCAGACGCTCCACCACGAGGTTTGTTGCTCCTTCTCGGTCGTCATGAATCGATGTTCTTCCACTCTTTCATTTAAGACATGAGCCTTGTTCATCCTATTGCCAACACGCGGGACATCTATATGCCTCCATTTTAAAAATCATACTATATGCCTCCATGGCACGCGGGACATCTAGCATCAAGTTGGCGTGTCATGCAAGAAAATGGAGATATGCAGTGCGTAACTGAGTCGTGCACTTTGATGGCACCTAGTACTACGCAATATTTTTTCTCCTTGATGGCACGTGAATAGTACTCAATGACAGAGCATGGGATGGTAGCCATGGACATGATCGGCCCTTTTTGAAGAGAGTACTAATAAATACGTAACTTTGATGTGTCTCGTCAACTCGTAGAATGACGAGAAGCATACTTACTACGCCTTCTCCCTCGCCAACGCGTGCGCGGTGGCTTGCAGCACGAGGAGAAACTTTTGCTTACAAGCGGTGGACATGCATCAGTTCATTTCGTGTCAGATTGCCAGAAGTACCACTGTAGTACCATCATTATTGTTCTGTCGGATTTCGGGTTCCGGCAGACCCTTGAGGTTCGAACACTGGGGTGCGCACGGAAATCTTTCCCCTACCAGCTCATGCGTGCATGGATTGCGAGGGATCTAAACTACCAACGATGAACAACACAAGATACACAAGGTTTATACTAGTTCGGGCCACCGTTGTGGTGTAATACCCTACTCTAGTTTGTGGTGTGGTGGATTGCCTCAGGGGCTGATGAAGAACAATACAAAGGGAGAACAGCCTCGCGAGGGGCTGTTCTTGAGCTGGTGCGATGAACTGCTTGGGCGAGTTCGATCGCCTCTCTCTCTCTCTAGGGGGTTCGACTTGTCTCTCGTCCGTCCCCTCTCTTTGTGGTGGCTAGCCCTATTTATAGACGGAGGCCCTGGGCCTCTTCCCAAATAATGAGCGGGAAGGGCGCCAACAATTGGCCATTTTGAAGGGGAACATATAATACACTTATCCTGACTAAAGTTGGTCTTCGGCTGCCAAAGACTCTGACGGTGACGCCGTCCTGGGCTCCACGATGACCTCCATCCTGCCGTTCTGCTGGTCTTGGTCTTGTTGCACCGAAGCGGTAACCTTTGCCTGATGCCTTGGCCTGTGCTTGCCTCCTTTGCACCAAAGGGGAAATGAGGACACTGCGCGGGCTGGCGCCCGCCTGGCCTTGATCGTCATGGATTGTGTCACAGGGCACCCTCGCGAGGCACCCTGCCTTGATCTCTTCGCCTCCTCGCGAGCCTGCCTGACGAGGCTGCTCCTGAGGGAGGTTCTTGCCGTCCGCCCTGCGAGGCTTGGCCCCTCGCGAGGGTCTTGAGCTTGAGTTGATGAAGCTGGGCCGTGCTGGGCCCCCACTTGAGCCACGGCGCAGGCAGACAAGTCTGGGGACCCCCGTTCCCAGAACACCGACAGTAGCACCCGGGCCCAAGGCGCGCCCGGACTTGGCTTAGCAGAGAAGCGAAGGGCAAGTCTTGCCATGGGCCCCAACAGCTCAAGGGCCTTGGGCGCCACTGGCGATTGGTTGGTCGTGGGCGTCTCCACTTCCCCATGATGCCTCGGCGACCGCATGACTTGACAAGTCCCTGCATGCAGAAATGGGTCATGATTACCTGCGATCATGGAGGCCGACGGTTGTCCTCCTCCGGCTATAAGTACGGAACGGCGCGAGCCCTTCCAGCCCATCTCTTCTTGCTTCTCCTTCTTCTCCATGGCTCCGTCGAAGAGGTTATCGGCCGTGGAGAAGGGCAAGGCCCGACAGGTAGAGCCTGACTCTCCCTCGGCCAAGCGCGGTCGAGGTCGTCCTTGCAAGCATCATGTGGATCCCGCAGCGGCTTCCCGCGGCCGTGGAGGTGATCTCCTGCGCGGCGACGGGATCCAGGCTGTCGATGGGGGGCGCGCTGCGACCGCGCGTCCTCCTAGGCCGCGCTTCCACTCGGCAGACGTGCTGCCGGAGTTAGTCGTGTGGTCGGTGGAGCCGACCAAAGACTGCTCCAGCTTCCCCGCTTCCTTTTAGGTGAACTTCCGGCCGGCGCCCCAGGCAGCCTCTGGCTTCAGGTGGACGGTTGCTGCAGCCGGGCCTCCTGGGCTTTGCTAGAGGTCTCCGCCACCGGGAGTGTGGCCCTGACCCGCGGCTGGCACAGGTTTGCCCGCGCGCGTGGTCTAAGCCGGCAGTGCACCCTGCACTTCAAGTTCGACGGTGTCACGCCCAATATGCGACCCTATCCAAAAGGAACTCGACGGTCCCACCAAGGATAGACCCGCATATTGAAACGCTTTTGCAAGGTGGATATCATTACATCAACATTACATAATAGATGGGGATACATACATAAGGCACAAATGCCACAAGAATACATCAACATCATACACAAGAACCACATCCGACTACGGATGAAACATAAACAGAAACTCAAACGACATCCACCCTGCTAGCCCAGGCTGCCGACCTGGAACCTATCCCCTGATCGAAGAAGAAGCAGAAGAAGAACTCCAATACAAGAAAACATCGCTCTCGCGTCATGATCATCGCAAACCTGTACCTGCAACTGGTGGTGTAGTAATCCGTGAGCCACGAGGACTCAGCAATCCCATTACCATGGGTATCAAGACTAGCAAAGCTTAATGGGAAAGGAAGGGGTAAAGAGGTGAGGTTGCAGCAGCGACTAAGCATATATGGTGGCTAACATACGCAGATGAGAGCGAGAAGAGAATCAAAGGAACGGTCGTCAACTAGTAATGATCAAGAAGTGATCCTGAACTCCTACTTACGTCAGACATAACCCAGAAACCGTGTTCTCCTCTCGATCAACCCCGAAAAGAGACGCTCACGGTTACGCATACCGGTTGGTGTATTTTAGAAGAGTTTGCTTCAAGTTTACTACAACCGGATATTAACAAATTCCCATCTGCCACATAACCGCGGGCACGGCTCTCGAAAGTTTATACCTGCAGGGTGTCCCAACTTAGCCCATGATAAGCTCTCGCGATCAACGAAGGATATTCCTTCTCCCGGGAAGACCCGATCAGTCTCGTAATCCCGGCTACAAGACATTTCGACAAGAATAAAACAAGACCAGCAAAGCCGCCCGATGCGCCGGCTAATCCCGATAGGAGCTGCACATATCTCGTTCTCGAGGCAACACCGGATGAGACATCCTACGAGTAAAACCAAACCCGAAGTTTCCCGATGGGCCCCCTTGATCTACTCGGTTCGAACCAGCACTTAGAGAAGCACTGGCCCGGGGGGGGGGGCTAAAATAAAGATGACCCTTGGGTTAATTACTCCCAAGGGAAATATAGGTGGTGGTGAGGCAAATGGTAAAACCAAGGTTGGGCCTGCTGGAGGAGTCTTATTCAAAGCGAACTGTCAAGGGGGTCCCATAAATCACCCGACCGCGTTAGGGATGCAAAATCCGGGAACATAATACCGATATGACGGAAACTAGGGCGGCAAGAGTGGAACAAAACACAAGGCATAAGGCCGAGCCTTCCAGCCTTTACCAAGTATATAGATGCATTAATAATATAAGGAATAATGTGATATCCCAACAAGTAAACATGTTCCAGCAAGGAACAACATCTCCATGTTCCATCAAGGAACAAACTTCATTTGCACCTGCAACTAACAAAGCTATAAGAGGGGCTGAGCAAAGCGGTAACATAGCCAAACAACGGTTTGCTAGGAAGGGTGCAAAAGGTTAGAGGCTGACATGGCAATTTGGGATGGCTTGATAAACAGGTAATAGGTAGCGCAGCAAAGCGATAGAACGAAGCAACTAGCATAGCAATGATAGTAGTGAGATCCGAGGTAGCGGTCATCTTGCCTGAAATCCCACTAGGAAGAAGAACGAGTCGATGAAGAAGACGAGCGGTTGAAGCCGAACCAAGCGTAGACGAACGAATCCTCACGATCGCAACGAAACAGGAACTAACAAGAAGAAGCACACAACATGGTAAACACACCACACATGAACAAGACATGATGCACAACAAGCATGATGCATGACAAATCTAGATGAAGCTACTCATGGCAAGAGATGACGAAAACAAGAGCAACACATCAAAGCAAGTTTAAATGAGGCCGGAAACAACATATGACAATTCCGGTAAGTCCTCATATGCAAATTTCGAAATTGATCCAGATCTGAATAAACCTTATGTTTAAGTTGTTAAACAGCAAGTTAAGATGCACCACGATGATCTACACGAAATTCTAGTCAAGTTACATATAAAGTTCATTTAATTCGGAGCTACGTCCTAGAAGATATGAGCAAAACAAGTTAAACATGGCATTGATGCAAAATGCATACAAACATCAAGCAAACACCTCAAAACAAAGATTCAACATGATAATATGAAACTACATGCAAAAACAAGCAAGTTTCATATAGAGCACACTCAAAACGGAGCAACGGTTCAACACATACACACAATACAAGTTATGACAACAATCTGACCAAAACAGCAACTAGGCATATTGCAAGCATCAAAACAACAAGCTACAGCATCTTAACATAAGAACAAAAGGCATGGGCATGATTTAAAGGTAACGCATGACAAAACATGAACACTAAGCTATCTCCAGAAATCACTAGAACATGCTCAAAATGACATGGCAAGATTGCAAATAATAACAGTTCAGACTTTAGCAGAAAATAACATCAGGTTGCAATGTTAAGAGCTATCAAACAACATGTTACAGGAACTTATCATGGAAAACAAAGGCATGGAATGATATTACTAAAAGTATAGAACAAATGTCCTTTACTGACCATGAGCCAAAAAGGATCATAAAATATGATGGCACCCATGTAAACATGGCAAGTTATATTACAGATTCATACATGGCAGGAACAACAATAAGTAGGCATGTTGGTGAGCTTGAACCACTCACCACAGAGCAATACATGGCATGGCAAGGCAACCAACAGCGAGAAGACATGGCATAGAAGCTATAAATGGCAAGAACAACATCATAGCATACATGGATCAACTACAACAACCTTGGCAAAATTGAATAACATGTAAACAACCTGCCAGGAAACATTTTATAGCAAAAGTAGAGATCGATTGACTCAAGCTATGGCACTACATAATTGCAAACAAGGGCATGGATGGATATAGCATCACCATATGTTCAAAACATCTTTACTGAATTATCTCAAAATATGCATGGATCTCTTGGTAGCTTCAAGTTCACATGGCAACAAAATATAACAGAATCTGCCAGGAAAACAGCAACAGCAAGTACCCTACTTAATAAGCTTGATGCACTCACTACACAACCTACAAAAATATATGGCAAGCACCCCTGGAAAGATGGAATGGCATATTAAAAAACACATGTAGGACTCAAGTTCATAAGATGCACACATCAATCATGGAAAAAATGACAAAAGTGCATGTTCTGATAAGAATCTGAAACTAACATCACATAGCACTCTTCTAACAGCATTTCGGGCATCAAGATGAGCTCAAATGTAAATGATGCAATGAGATGAAATGATGTACTCGTCTAGGCGAACAATTTGACATATTACATGCACGAAACGGAGCAATATGCAGAGAGTTATGATACGATGAACATGCATGAAAATTACTGCAGAAATCGGGGACTTAGCGAAATTTCGGGGAGGGGAAAGTCAACCTCTCCGAGATCCGGATCGGGTCGGGCACTGGAAACGAGGACGGCGGCGCGAGCGACGGGAGCCTGGCGGCGGCACTCGGGCCAAGGCGGGACGAGCAGCAGCAGGCGGCGAGGCCGGGCCGGAGGAGGGCCGGGCGGGCGGCGCCGACGACAGCAAGCGACCATGTGGAGGCGGCGGCGTGGCCGGAGGCGGTGGCCGAGGCGGAGCGGAGGCGGCGGAGGGCGGCGACGGCGGGCGCTGGCGGCGAGGGCGCCTCAGCCGCGCCATGGAGGCGGCGCTGGCGACCCGGCCTCGGGCGGATCTGGGCCACGGCGGTTTCGCGGCGCTGGTCGGCGGCGGGCGTGGGCGAGTCGGGCGGCGACACGTGGCGGCGGCGGAGCAGGTCGGACGTGTCCGGCGCGGAGAGGGGGGGAATTTTAGGGTTTGTACCGCGATTTTCGGGAGGGGAGCACATATTTATAGGTAGAAGGAGCTAGGAGAGTCCAAATGGGGTGCGGTTTTCGGCCACGCGATCGTGATCGAACGACCGAGAGCATGGAGGGGAGTTTGCTGGGTTTTGGGCAACTTTAGAAGGGGTGTTGGGCTGCAAGGAGAAGGAGGCTTTTACGGTTACCCGGTTAACCGTTGGAGTATCAAATGACCTCCAAATGACACGAAACTCTACAGGCGGTCTACCGGTGCTATACCAAGGCCTCTTGGCAAACCTCGGGCCATTCCGAGAAAGTTTAATACCCGCACATGAAAAGAGGTAAAAGGGGGCGCCGGGAGACATAGGAGTGCCGGATTGCAAAACGGACAACGGGGAAAATGCTCGGATGCATGAGACGAACATGTATGCAAATGCGATGCACATGATAACATAATAAAAAATGCAGATGATGACATGGCAAAGTGCAACACGCAAGCAAATGACATGGCAAAGACAGCGAATAACTGGCGGACACCTGGCGCATCGAATCCGGGGCGTTACAGACGGCGATGCCACCCTCTACGTGAGGGTGTTTGGAGAAGACGGTCATCGCGCCGGATGCTGCCCAGAAGACGATGACCGTGGCTGTGGACCCAGGCCCGGCGATGATCGGGATGAAGATGACAGCGCGCGCGTGGTCGGCAGCGCTCGGGGCTCGTCAAGCGTCGGCGGCTCTCCTTCGGACAGCAGCTCCTCCAGCGGTGGCCGCGACCAGCCTCCGCGCCGTCACGCCCGCCTGGAGGGAGGTAGTGGTTCAGCCCGCCGTCACGCCCCAGTGAAGCGCGAGAGGGAGTCTGCCTGAGCTCTGGAGGCAGTACGAGCCTTCGCCGTGAGTTGGTGCCAAGCGAGTTGTGCCTATTTTGTTCTTCTCCTTTTCCTGCGCAAAGAGACAGTAGTGTAGGGCCCCGCGGGGGCGTGCTTGAACTGCCGCTGTTAATTATCGTACTGTTTCCGCTATTTCTGTATTATGCTTTTGTGCCACATGCCTGCACGTAGAAATTACTTAGCTCGGGGGGACCTGTCGCGGTCTTCGCTTCCCGAGGCCGAGACCTCGTCGAACGCTTCATGTCCTGCAAAGATTAGTCAGGAGAGGTAGCTTCCGGCCTCAGTTGCGGAGGCGACCGACCCAGGTCCTGTGTTCGCGTCGCGGTGCCCGTGATGCACGGACTGGGAGGGGTGCTCCCGTAGTGGACCCGGCTAGGGAAACCTCAAATGATAAGGGCAGAATGCCCGCGCCGCTCCCTTGCGAGACTTGCGCGAGAGAAATTGAGGCAGGAGAGCGAAAAGGGCAAAGAGTCACGAGCCAAAGACGGCAACAACTTCAATAAAACTTCAAATGGGAATGAACAAGCCAACTGCAGAAAGCAAATGAAAGAGCCGCGTCCGGCACCTAATCTAGTCTTCGACGTCTTCTCACCAGCGCGGAGCTAAGTGCTGCCACTGGGCGTGGGAGGGAGCCCCAGGGCCTGAGGCCGGCGCTCCTGAGACTCCGGGGCGTGTACAGCCCCAACTCATTATTATGTGAGAGTGTCACGGGAGGCGAGCTTCACAGGCATTGGCCTTCTTCACAGGCTCCGGGCCTTTCTTGGGGAAATGAACTTCATAGGCGTTGGCCTTCTTCACAGGCTCCGGGCCTTTCTCAGAAAAATAAGCTTCACAGGCTCCGGGCCTTTCTCAGAAAAATAAGCTTCACAGGCGTTTGCCTTCTTCACAGGCTCTGGGCCTTTCTCAGAAAAATAAGCTTCACAGGCGTTTGCCTTCTTCACAGGCTCTGGGCCTTTCTCAGAAAAATAAGCTTCACAGGCGTTTGCCTTCTTCACAGGCTCTGGGCCTTTTTCAGGGGTAGAACTTCCGGAGATGCTGGATGTTCCACGCGTTCGGGATGGGCGCCCCTTCCTGAGTCTCCAAGCGTGCAGAGCTGGGCCTGGAAACATGAACAACTTTGAACGGGCCCTCCCACATGGGAGAGATCTTATGCAACCCTTCCCTGGAGAGGACCCGTCTGAGCACGAGGTCCCCTACCTCCAGAGTCCTGCGGCAGATGTTGCGGCAGTGGTATCGCCGTAGCGCCTGTTGATACCTTGCCGCTCGCAGCGCGGCCTCTCGACGATGTTCCTCTCCCAGCACGAGATCCGTCCCCTGCATGGCGTCCTGCTGCGCCTCGTCGAACGCCAGGACCCGTGCAGAGCGACGCATGACCTCGTGAGGGAGGACAGCTTCTGCTCCGTAGACGAGGAAGAAGGGGGTCTCGCCAGTCGACCTGGTCGTGGTCGTGCGGATGGACCACAGCACAGACTGGAGCTCGTCGTGCCAGCCCCTGCCGCAGGCCTCTAGCTTCTTCTTGAAGGTCCTGGTCTTGAGGCCCTTAAGGACCTCCGCGTTGGCTCGCTCGGCCTGGCCGTTGCTCAGGGTGCGCCACCGAGGCCCTAGCATATCTGCGTTCCAAGGTTAGCACAAGATGCTTTTGAAGAGATTACCGTGAATCGCGAACCATTGTCGGTGATGATGCGCTTAGGCACCCCAAGCGGGCTCACGAGGCCCTCGATGAACTTGACCGCCGAGCACTTTGAGATGGTGCGAGCAGCTTCCACCTCAGTCCACTTGGTGAATTTATCCACGGCGACGTAGAGGTAGCGATAGCCTCCTGGCGCCCGAGGGAACGGGCCCATAATGTCCAGCCCCCAAACTGTGAATGGCCATGAGAGGGGTATAGTTTGCAGACCTCCCGCCGGCTGATGGATCTGCTTGGCATGAAATTGGTAGGCCTCACAAGCCTTTACCAGCTCAACCGCGTCGCTGAGCGCTGTGGACCAGTAGAACCCGCTGCGGAACGCCTTGCCAACGAGGGTTCGCGACGATGAGTGGTGCCCACAGTCTCCGCCGTGTATGTCTTCCAGCAATTCCTTCCCTTGCTCTCTGGGAATGCAGCGTAGGGACACGTCATTCGGCCGCCTCCGGTAAAGCTCCCCATCCCTGATACAGTAGGCCGTGCTTGCCGCACCACACGCTCCGCGTCCTCCTCCTTCTCCGGCAGGGTCCCCTGTATCAAGTAGCTCTTGAGCTCCGTAATCCAAACCCCTCCCGAGGTTCCAATGCCGAGGAGCAGCGCGCCTCGAGGCCGGGCCGCAGCCGGGCTCCCCGAGGCAAAGCGGCTGGGAGCTCCTCCCGAGGTTGCGCCGTGCTTGATAGTGACGGTGCCGCTGAGGGCCTGAAGAGTTGCTCCTCGAAGACGCCAGGCTCCTGAGGCAGCCGCATGGACGCTCTCTTGGCGATGTCGTCCGCCTCTTGATTGGTGCCGCTTGGCACATGCTGCAGCTCCAGTCCCCAGAACTGTTTCTCCATCTTGCGAACCTCCGCGAGGTAGGCTTCCATGTGCTCGTCCTTCGGATCGTATATTTTGTTGGAGAAGTTGACGAGGAGCTGTGAATCGCCCTTGATGATGAGGCGCTTTACCCCCAAAGCGATTGCAGCTCTCAGGCCGGCTATCAGGCCTTCATATTCTGCTATGTTGTTGGAGACCTTTTCCCCATGCTGGAAACAGAGCTGCACGGCGTAGTAGAGCTTGTCCTGAGTAGGGGATACGAGCACTACACCGGCCCCCGCGCCATGTCGGGAGAATGCCCCGTCAAAGTACATGACCCAACCGTCCGGTGCTTCACTCCCCGGAGAAAGCGACCGGTCATCGCCTGCTACGAGGCCAGGTGCCTCCGTCCATTCTGCCATGAAATCTGCCAATGCAGCCCCCTTGATGACTCTGGTTGTGCTGAACTCCAGCTGAAATGCTTGCAGTTCAATGTTCCACTTGGCGACTCTTCTAGCTGAGTTGGGGCTCCTGAGCACCCTCTCCAGAGGGTATGCTGAGACGACCTTGATGGGATGACCCTGGAAGTAGTGCCTTGATTTGCGTGAGGCTACCAATAAGCGAGGAGGAGCTTTTGGGGCATGGGGTGCAGCGCCCTTGCGTCCCGCAGCACCGTCTTGTGGCACACCGGTGCTCGACGAGAGTAGGAGTACTGACGAGGCACGTGCCATCCGGAGGGTCTGATGCCTCCCGAGGCGATGGAGTCCCCAACGCATGGCCGCCTGGCGCGACCTCTTCGGCTCTAGGGGCATCTTCCTGCTGAGGCTGGTCTCAGTCTGCCGGGGCCGTGACCTTCGCGAGGCCTTCTTGGTCTTGCCCTGCTGCGGCCGGGGCCGTGGCCGTGCGTGGCAGCCTTGATCTGGCGCTCTTCCTGAACCGCCACTAGGGCTGCGCTGGCGGAGTAGGGTGTGGCGGCGAGGTAGAGCACCAGGGGTTCAAGTGGGCGTGGCGCGACCATCACAGGAGGGCTGGTAAGGTACCTCTTGAGTTCTTGGAATGCCCTGTCGGTCTCTTCAGTCCATTCAAAGGGGCCCTTCTTCTTCATCAGCTTGAAGAATGGTTGTGCTCGTTCTCCCAGCTTGGAGATGAAACATCCTAGCGCGGTCACGCGCCCGGTGAGTTTCTGCATTTCTTTGAGGGTCTTTGGCGGGCTCATGTCTTCGACTACCTTGACCTTTTCTGGGTTGGCCTCGATGCCCCTATGGGACACGAGGAAACCCAGGAGCTTACCCGAGGGGACTCCAAATACACACTTCTCCGGGTTGAGCCTCAGGTCCACTTTTTCGAGGCTCGCGAAGGTTTCTTCCAAGTTACAGATCGGGGTTTTCGCCTCCGAGACTTCACCACTATGTCATCGACGTATGCCTCGATGTTCCTCCCGAAAGTCGGCCCAAAGGCGATGTGCATCACCAGAAAGGTCGCTACTTGCATTATGCATAACCCAAATGGCATGCAGGTATAGCAGTACACTCCGCACGGGGTCAGGAAAGCCGTTTTCTCCACGTCTTCTACCGCCATCTTGATCTGGTGATAGCCTGAGAATGCGTCTAGGAAGCACAGCAGGTCACACTCAGTGATGGAATCGACGATCTGGTCAATGCGAGGAAGCGGAAATGGATCCTGTGGGCAGGCCTTGTTGAGGTTGGTGAAGTCAACGCACATACGCTCCTTTCCCCCTTTCTTTGGCACGACAACTGGGTTGGCCAGCCAATCCGGATAGCAGACCTCGTGAATAACCCCTGCTGCCTCCAGCTTGCGGGTCTCTTGGACGATAAAAGCTTGTTTCTCTATGGATTTTCGCCTCGCCTTCTGCTTCACGGGGCGCACGTTGGGGCACACGTTGAGGTGATGCTCAATCACGCCCCTCGGGACCCCTGCCAACTGATCAGGCCCCCATGCGAACACCTTCTTGTTTGCGCGCAGGAACTTTACCAAGGCCTCCTCCTGCTCGGGTTCGAGGTTTGCACCTATGGTGAAGGTGGCGTCAGTGGACCCGTCCTCGCTGACTGGTACCTGCTTGGTTTCCGCCTTGTTTTGAGTGAATAGCTGCTTCTTCTTGGATGGCGCAGCCCCCTTGGGCTCGGGAGTGTCAACGCCGGTGGGTCGTCCCGCTGCAGCCGCATTAAAAACATGCTTGAGCGCCTGCAGTGCCTCTCCAGTGTTTCCCGACATGGTAAGGACGCCACTGCTCCCGGGCATCTTCATGAGGTTGTACGCAGGGTGAGTTGCCGCCATGAACCGACCCAAGGTCGGGTAGCCGAGGATGGCGTTGTAGGGAAGGACGACGGGGGCGATGTCGAAGTCGATCAGCTCCGTGCGGAAGTTGTCGCGGGTGCGGAAGGTCACCGGGAGGCGAATTTGTCCCAATGAAGCGGTGGAGCCGGCTCCGACTCTGGAAAAAGGCCTGCTGGGCTGGAGCCGCTCTGGTGGCACGTGGAGGAGGCTGAAGGCCTCCTGTAGCATCTGTTGAGGCGGCTCCGCCGTCGATGAGGGTCCTGGTGACTACCACTTTGCAGATGGTGGGGGTGCATAGCATCGGGAGCGCACCGATCCGGCGGGGTTGGAGGGGTGATCGTCCGAGTTGAAGAGCAGGTCGGCCTCGGGCGCCACCTAGCCCGGCGGAGCTCCCAGGCGCTTGGAGGCGGCGGCGATCTGGCGGGTGAACGGCTTGACGTGGCAGCTCGAAGGTGGCGCCAGTGAGCCACCCAGGAGAGTTGCGATGACCGGGGGCGCCGACCCAGCGCGAGGGGCGAGGTAGAGGTCGCGCAGCTCCCCCCAACAGTTCTGTTGCCCGTTCCGCACCGGGCCGTTGGTGGCGTTGGCGGCAGACGACGGGGAATGGCGGGGGCATCCGCCGACGAGAGCCGTCTGGGTGACTCGAGCGGCGCGAGCAGCCCGGCGCTCGGCGCGAGCTCGGCGAGCGTCGGCCATGGACACGACGGAGAATCACACGCGACCAGCGGAGGAAGGATTCCGGCGCACCCCTACCTGGCGCGCCAAATGTCGGATTTCGGGTTCCGGCAGACCCTTGAGGTTCGAACACTGGGGTGCGCACGGAGATCTTTCCCCTACCAGCTCATGCGTGCATGGATTGCGAGGGATCTAAACTACCAACGATGAACAACACAAGAGACACAAGGTTTATACTAGTTCGGGCCACTGTTGTGGTGTAGTACCCTACTCTGGTTTGTGGTGTGGTGGATTGCCTCAGGGGCTGATGAAGAACAATACAAAGGGAGAACAGCCTCGTGAGGGGCTGTTCTTGAGCTGGTGCAATGAACTGCTTGGGCGAGTTCGATCGCCTCTCTCTCTCTCTAGGGGGTTCGACTTGTCTCTCGTCCGTCCCCTCTCTTTGTGGTGGCTAGCTCTATTTATAGAGGGAGGCCCTGGGCCTCTTCCCAAATAATGAGCGGGAAGGGCGCCTACAATTGGCCATTTTGAAGGGGAACATATAGTACACTTATCCTGACTAAAGTTGGTCTTCGGCTGCCAAAGACTCTGACGGTGACGCCGTCCTGGGCTCCACGATGACCTCCATCCTACAGTTCTGCTAGTCTTGGTCTTGTTGCACCAAAGCGGTAACCTTTGCCTGATGCCTTGGCCTGTGCTTGCCTCCTTTGCACCAAAGGGAAAATGAGGACACTGCGCGGGCTGGCGCCCGCCTGGCCTTGATTGTCATGGCTTGCGTCACAGGGCACCCTCACGAGGCACCCTGCCTTGATCTCTCCGCCTCCTCGCGAGCCTGCCCGACGAGGCTGCTCCTGAGGGAGGTTCTTGCCGTCCGCCCCGTGAGGCTTGGCCCCTCGCGAGGGTCTTGAGCTTGAGCTGATGAAGCTAGGCCGTGCTGGGCCCACACTTGAGCCACGCTGCAGGCCGCAGGCAGGCAAGTCTGGGGACCCCCGTTCCCAGAACGCCGACATGTTCGACATCCGAAAGAGGAGAAGAGCCAAGTGCAAGGTCACCTAATAACCTAGTACAATACTACTATACCCAAAGCTGGTGCACCTTTTTAGAGCATGGTTAATTAATATAGGCGGCTCTTGCAGCGGCACATCATTTAGAGCAAGTACTCTCTCCGTAGGAACAAAGGAAGTGAAACAAAAGTTGGAGTGGATGCTAGATTGCCAATTAAAACATGATTACAAAGGAAAAAAAATCCTATAGCATTCTATACTATGAATCAAACGACCAATGTAGGAAAAATTATGAGGGGGGTCTCTCCAACAGTGTTCCTCAGCTCGCACCTAGCATCACGGTGGTTGAACTTGGAGCCATTCATCTGGTACATGTGGCATCTCAGATCTGGACACAAGGTGACGCGGCCTCTCACTTCATCCGCCATTTGAAGCGGCGCGCCGGTGGAGGGCTAGCATACTCCAATATTAGGTTGGCTCTATGTGATGTGGCAACTTCATATACTAACCGGATGCTGGCTATACTACTATGGTACTCACTCTCCAAGAAGTGACTCCAAAACCATTCATAAATTGAGTCTATGACATGCATTTGCATATGTACCATTCATTACATACAACAAGTCATCAACACACAATGACAACGAGGATACATGTTGGATTATAGATTATTTCCAACAATACATTCTAGTAAATACTGAAGTTTTCATCACACAACAAATAACAAGCAATGAAATGAACTTCAACTCAACCAATCCTCGGTGTTAGAAACGCTTGCTTTGAACCATAGGTGCTCTGGGAAGGGCCAGCTATTGTCAATATCGAGAGCAACGCAGGACTGATCATCCAGGCTGAAGCGGCATATATCAGGACTAGGGTAGGGAACCACCGCAATGTCCGAGGTATAGATACATTTGCTTCTCATAAATGGTAGTAACGTTGTGTCAATAAAGCAATTTGGATCGCCTTTCACCATCATTGGATAGTTTGGTCCAAGGAAGAGCGAGTTTTCTCCAAGACTATCAATACTGACCAAGGAGAAGGTGTTGGCGCTAGCACACTAGTATCCATCCCGAATACCCTGCAATGGGTGTTGGAACAGGTCTGGAGAGGGCGACCATGGGAGACAACACGTGCTCCCTCAGTAGTAACAATCTCAGTGCACTGTATATAGACAAGAATAGGTGATCCATCGGAATTAGTTGCCAGGCGCCACTGAGTATATAAGTTCTGCTCGTCCTCATGCTCGTGATCATCACCATCATCATCTCCCCCTTGGTTATAAAAATTTTCAAGTATAGGTGGTGGAATGTTCACAGGACCTTGGAAACACAAGAAGGTTAATTAGTAAAGGGAAACTTGCTAACCCGCATGCATGTGGATGAAACAATTATAATTACGGTGGAAGATAAACGTACCGAAACTACGAGGATCCCATGCAAAAACAGTGCCATGAGTGGTGGCAGCAAACACAAGATCCTCATATTCAATTGCATCACAGTACTGATCCGTGTATAGAAACTGATTTTTGAGCAATATTCATGACGAACCGTGGAATCAGTAAGGACGGCAACAAGCTTGTCGAATATAGCAACAACTTCATAGTTCTCGTAATTCCAAGAGCGGTTGGGAACTCGACAAATTGCTATCTTCCGTAGATGACAGCCACCATGATCGTATTTGAACGTACGTAGATCATCTGTGTGCTCAACCTCAGGGCACTCTGAGTTTTTTGGAAGTGGAATCCGCTGACGAGTGTACACATTCACAAGTTCCCACTCGCAATTGTACCCAATACAAACAACCCAATCTCCATTTGCGCCAGCCCAAGCCTTACTCTTAAGCGATGGCATATTGACATCACACGTATCAAGCGGCATCAACTTGCACAAGGCGAGGCCTCCGTCTTCCACGCCCATGCGAACAGGCTTATAGCAAAGAAGATAAGGGAGATCAAACCGCTCTTGAACCCTTGGGTTCCTTGTAATGATGTTATTTGTTGAGTCGAGAATGGTCTTGAACAAAGCTGCCATGCTAGCCGAGGTGATGATGTCGCACCGATCAATGAGTTCCTCACCATGTCATCTTTCAGATCGGGGCAAGAATAACGGGGTCGTTTCTGGCTTGTTCCCTCCATGGAGAAGACGATCGAACAATGTCAGAAGGAAGGGTGAAGGCAAATGGAGGAGGGAGGAAGAGCGTACGACAGCAGTTCCAAATCGAGAGGGGAAGGCGAAGAGACGGTGGACGGTTGCCACGGTACATGAAGAGGCGCCCCGGCCTACATAGACGTCCGTTCAGAAATTGTACAAAAGGACTCACCGCCGTCTCACTGACATGTTGGAAAGGGACCACATGTCAACGAAACATGATGTGTCATTTCTCGTGCAAAATGCGATCTGGCCGCATTGGCCTGAAGTGCCGCATTATTTCTCGACTTTATTTTTTTAATGGCGTGCCGTTGAGTTTTGAAGGATGACTAAATGGTACTGTATGCAGAGAAAATATAAACTACTCTACCACTACTCCATCTCTAGTACTAGTAGTATAAAAAATATATATAGGCTGGAGCTTCAGCGCTTTCTTGCTAAGGGCTGCCCACTTGCTTCTCACACTATCACCCTCTCTCCAGATCTAAAAAAGACGGCCTCTCTCTCCCTCCTCACCGGTGGTCACAGATCCGCCGGGGAAGAAAAGGACGTGCAGTGTTGACGCACTCGTCGACGAGCGAGGTCACGCACTAACAACAAGGCCGTCCTCTCAGACCTAGCGCCCACGCGGGATGGCCTCCATCCCCAAGCTTGATGCCATAGTGTGTGCGGAGGACGACGACCACGAGCGAAGCCACTTCCCGCCGACCCTCAGGTATGCTACCTCTTTTCAAACCATACCCTTGTTCTATTGCCCCATCTGCCACATCGCTGCATGTGGATCTTTTTCCACTCCACCATCTTCCCAATTTGTTATCCTCTGCTCTGCTGGTCACGCAGACAAAAACCTTAATTTGCACTATTAAAGGAAACCCTACTTCATGCAGACTAATCCATGTCTGGGTTAAATAAGGGGACTGTACTGTCCAAGAGAGTAGGCATCAAACCCGCATGTAGGTTGAAAAGGGGAAAATCGGTAGCTATGGAACGAGTCTCGTGTCTCTTGGTTGAAGAAGGGTAGAAAGGCATGACAACGCAATAGAGAATGACCAGGTCGATCGGTTTGTTGTTCTCACATAGGAAAAAGGTGGCTAAAGAGAACAAAAATGGGACGTAATCCACATATGCTGCCTGGATATTTGTTGTTCTGGGCAACCATACCTCCCTCACCACTCTATGCGTCTGTGGAGGTACACCGTACTGGTGCGCCCACTGTCTGAATGGGCCTCCCATGCTCTTATTGCCACTTTTTTGCTGTTAGTATAACGCCAAAATCAAGTCAAGCAATGCTACTGCTAAAGTGATGCCACATTTAAATAATGCCGCACTCATTCTAATGCCACCGATAAATTTAAGCAATGCCATTTAATGTCACTGGATTATTTTAGGGTTAGATGTTGATTGTGGATGTATTAAAGATTTTAAGCTAAGGCATTCTAATGTTGTTGCACAGCCAGTATACCAACGATGAATCTTGTTACTACCTTCAGATTTTTTGCACTATTAATGCTTATAGATTACATACCTCACTTTCATGAGATAAGTCAAATTTTTTTGTACAGTGTCAAGAGGAAAGGTCAAGAGTGGGCACCTCCTCCTTCGACTGTTCTCTTGATTCATTCGATCAAGTTTTTATGTCTGACCGATTATCAAGATTGGGATAGTAATTTTTAGGTCCCCTCGAGTTCAAAATGATATTTACCTTGAAGGTACTTGGTTTGCAAATTTTTTATACTTTCATTAGTTAATAATGCTAGTTACCTTCAGATTTTGTATTTGGTTTAATGCTCATGCACAGCTAGTATACCAATGCTGAAACTTGTTACCTTTACATTTTGTATTGTTAAGTCTTATAGAAATCATCCAATGCTAGAGTTTATTGAAATCTGTTCAGTAAAACCATTGTAATGTACCCTGTAATAAAATAACTACTCTACTGTTGCAGTAGCAACTTGATTAGTGTATATTTGTACTATTCGAATGGTGTTGCATTAGCGTATGGACATAAATAAAGTGTGGCAAGCTTTCCCAGATATGTGCTCAAGAAAACTACTACCTGTTTTTCTAAATACTAGATGTTGGGTACTTTAAATTGAACTGCGAAAACGTCTTATAATAAGGAACAGAGGGTGTAGAGTTCACTCCAATTATCCCGGTAAAGCTAGTCACACCTTTGTTAAAATTAATGTTCATTATGTTATCGAAGGAGGTTTGTATGTTTGTCTCTAATGCCTGTCGACTACATACCTGACATCATGGTGTAATGTTAAGTCATTTCCTTTTGTACAGTGTCACTGAATTGTCAAGGCGGTGATGGCATTTTATTTTAGTTGAACTACACAAAATATGCTTAAAAGAAGAGGAAAGGTCAGGAATCGATCATTCTTTCATAAAGAACTATATATGCCTTCCTGACATCAGCCGTTGTTGCCTTATTTATTCCTTCAAACAGGTGGTTAGAAACAGTCTTGCTACCTTTTCCCATTTAGAAATTGGAATACTTATATTTGTGAGTCTATGCTTCAACTAGTGACACTTTTATAGTAATCACACTTTCAATATCTATGCAAACAGGGATGCTCGATTTTAGTGGAACTGCACAAAAAAAGTCCAAATGGTTCAACATTAGGAGCATGTTTTCTTCCAAACCTTTATATCCAATTGGTGGCACTATGAGCTGTTCATTACGAAGGTACATGGTTTACTACTATCTTGCGACTCTTTTTGTATTGTCATTAGATAGTAACACTAGTGGTTTGCATGTGAATTTATTGGCAGGGTGGACCTACATTGGAGGTGCAGGACAGGATTCGAAGATTGGATGCTCAATTTCGGTTGTACCGATTTCACCTCTTCCATCACTGTGAACATGGATATCCTTGGTCTGATGAAGAATAGGCGCTATATTTACGCTTCTGAACCAGCAAATTAATTCAAGATGAAATTGTCCAGGCAAAACATGATCAGTATCAAATTGTCCAAAGGTAAAACATGACAGATGCTAAGCGGAAGAGATGTGTTTAAACTGAAAATACAAGGTGGGGTATATGTTTACTAGCTGCTTGATATTTGTGCAGACAGATATGTTCCGCCTGCTGCTATTTGGCAAACAAACAAAGTGACCGCAATTTTGGTTGAACTGCACAAGAGAATAGTATAGTCATCGCATGCGGTGCCATTTGAAAATAGACACGTAAAGATTGGATAGTCACTTCATGGACTACGTAAAAGTAGTATTGTACTATTTATTGGCCAACACTAGGTGCTTCATTGCTTTGGTCTGATTATACAATGGGCATAATTTTGCCGAAGTTAAAGTTTGTATTTCGAAAATAGTCTCGCCGTGTGATCGAGAGAAGACCAAATCATATTGCAGTGGATGTTCCTCCATCATGTGTGGTTCATTCTCATGGTTCCAACTGTTGGTGAAACCACTTACGTTTGCAAGAGGAATTCTCGACAAATTTGTCTTTCAGTCTGTACTGAATGTTGGCCAAGAGAAGCATCCAAGTTAGTAGGAAGAACACATGTTTTTCTAGATCTTTGCTTTTGGAGCTACATATTTGTATATGATGTGTGAATCATTGAGATGCATTAACATGTTGATCTTATGTATGGGAATCGTACTAGTTGGTTTTGAATTTGGGCTACTAATGTGAACATATTACAATGCCAGCCCGTGAGTCTCGTATGAACATTTCATGCGGATCGGCTCTTCATCACAGTGCACAACATGATCCTTATTTCTTTGTTCTCGGTGTTTACAAGTTACTAACAGTTCCTTATTTACATTACGCTCGGTGTTTACAAGTTCTTGATCGATCACTAGCTAGCCTACTAATGCGCTCTGGCAGTTTTAGTTGCGACGCAAGATCCGAAGTGGCAGTTTTTTGAATAAAAATGCCTACCTCTGAAGAAACTGACAAGCTGCTCTGAAGAAAATGCCATGTGAATCTGAAGAAACTGCCAGCAAAAACGTTTGCAAATGCCCTATTTCCCAGCTAACGTTCATCAGCTAATGAGATCGTACACGTACACCACCCGACCTACTCGATCCTACGCATACACTATCCGACCTACTTGATCCTACATGGATAAATAGCCGATCACACACGTACTACCTCCTTTCCGGTTTGCAGGGCTCAATTCAAGAAACGACCTACTCGATCCTACACGAATAAATAGCGGATCACGCACGTACTGGTACCTCCTTTTCGATTTGCAGGGCTTAATTCAAAAATCTCACCAACCAAGGTACTCGCTCCATCCGGGTTTATTAGTCCTGTGAGCCAAAGCAACAAGACCAAGGCATGGCAATAATTAACTGCATGCAGAAGTTTAAGCCTAATTAATTCCAGCGATTTAAGTGGCTGCATGCGTGCTCTACCGCGACTCGTTGCATGCTGCTCGCTGCATCGGGTTATGCGGCGATTACGAGTGGCTACATGCAGCCGACTGTAATTAAGGCAGCTAGCTGATGCAAAAAAAGATGCGCTTTAATTGTTGCGGGCCTTTTAAATCCGTGGAATCATTTTTGACAAGGGAGTACCTCATCTGGATGATTCGAGTGCACTTGTTTGACCGTCATGCCAGCGTGCGACCCAGCACAGACGGGACGCACCACTGACGGGACGGGACGACATAGTCATAATTTCAGTTTTTCTAGTTTTCCATGGCAAGCTGGCGCACTAAGCCATGCATGCTTATGCATTGAATTCCGATGACCGTTGTGTTTCCCGCGACACGCTAGTTCGCCTACCTTCCGCCTATAATTACTTGTGACGCCCTCGATTCAATCATACACTAATCATACACGCAAATGTGTACGATCAAGATCAAGGACTCACGGGAAGATATCACAACACAATTCTAGACACAAATTAAAATAATACAAGCTTTATATTACAAGCCAGGGGCCTCGGGGGCTTGAATAGGTAAGCTCGAAAACACAAGAGTTAGCGGAAGCAACAATATCTGAGTACAGACATAAGTTAGACAAGTTTGCCTTAAGAAGGCCAGCATAAAAGCATCTACGATCGAAAAGGCAAGGCCTCCTGCCTGGGAGCCTCCTAACTACTCCTCGGTCGTCAAGGGTCTCCATGTAGTAGTAGGCATCGACGATGGCATCCGCTCCCGGGCTCACATCTGGTTGCATCAACCGGAAAGAAGGGGGGAAAGGGGGAGCAAAGCAACCGTGAGTACTCATCCAAAGTACTCGCAAGCAAGGATCTACACTACATATGCATCGGTATCAATGAAATGGGTTGTATCTGTGGACTGGACTGCAGAATGCCAGAAGAGAAGGGGAAAGCCTAGCCTATCGAAGACTAGCATCTTCGGGAAACCACCATCTTGTAGAAACAGGAGGGAGTAGAGTAGCATAAAGTAAAGTAGTAGTAGTGCTATCAACCTCGGCCAGAGATCCTTTCTCGACTCCCAGCGAGAAAGCAATCCCAGAGCCATACTATCCATTTCTCATATCCATGCCTCATCTCAAGTATCCGGTTATAGTTGTATCGATCGGGATACAACTCCAAGTGTCCGTTACCGTAGGACAGGCTATCGATAGATGTTTTCTTCCCTGCAAGGGTGCACCAACTTACCCACCACGCTCGATTAACTCCGTGGGACACACCTTCCTGGGTCATGCCCGACCTCGGCCAAACAATACGCCGCAACCCGACCTAGGCTTAATAGAGAGGTCAAGCACGCCGGACTAAACCTATGCCCCCAGGGGTCATGGGCCATCGCCCCGGGAACTCCTGCATGTTGCGTGGGCGGCCGGTGAGCAGACCTAGCTACCTCCTTCAAAAAGGCAGGTGCTTACCAGTCCAACCCGGCTAGCCCGCGCCGCTAACGCCTATGAAGCTTCTACCGATGTATACAACGCAGAACAACCATACTATGCCCACGTGATGGTTAGTGCTATCGGGCCGAGGCCCTCGGATCAAATATCCAAATCGTAGTGGATTAGGAATGCGCGGTAACAAGCAGAGACTCACGAAGGTGTGACCCCGTTGCCCCATCTCGAGGACTTGCGGCAAGGGCTAGGAATGCTCGGCCATGCCTCGTAATTATCTCGCGGGCACCCTCTAGGTCAACCCGTCTCCACATCACTCGCGGGTACCCCTCATGGTCAACCCGCCTTTCCAAGTAACAGCTGTAAAGTCCAAGTATCCGTGTGTCCAAACATCAAGGGGAAAACCCGAGGAATCACCCCCGGTGAATTCCACTCGATGTAATCATCAAGGTGAATGTAAGAGGATCCACCCTCGAGGTTCACGCTTGAGGGGTTGCACGACAGAGTCGTATCAGAAGTTGTTAAGGAGGAAATCACCCTCGATGACCACGACCGAATAGCTACACTACAGGGTTAACATCAGAAGTGCTGTTCGGTACTCGATAGTAACCCAGTAGTGTCGAGCAACTAAGGGGAAAGTGATGTGCGGTGCCGGTGCCTAGTCTTCGATCCTGTTGATCGGGTCTTCGATGATGAAGCAAGGGCAACAAGGACAAGGTGGGGGTCACTGATGGATCACTAACCAACCTCTACTAAGCAGTTTAGGATAAGCAGGTAGGTAACAATAAGCAGGTTACAAAATCAAGCTATGCATCAGAATAGGAGCAAACAATAACAATAGCAAAATCTAATGCAAGCAGGCGATATCGAGATGATCAAAGGGGGGGCTTGCCTGGAAGCTCTGCTGAAAAGGAAGAAGTGTCGTCGGTGATGTTGTTAGCGTTCGAACGGGGTCCCAGACTTGCTCGCTCATGCCCACAAATAATGGCTAAGCGGCAGGACGTCACGCCCATCTTCGTCAACAAGGCATCCAAGACCCTCGCGAGGGTCCAAGCCTCGCGAGGCGGACGACACAAGACCTCCTCTGGAGTAGCCTAGCCAGGCAGGCTCACGAGGAGAGGAGATATCAAGGCGGGGCGAACCTCACGAGGCCCTCGTGACGTGAGCCATGACGAACGGCACCAGTGAGCGCCCGGCCATGAGCAAAGGTCCTTTTTCCTCTTTGGTTCTAAGGAGGCCAGCGCAGGCGAAGAGTACCGAGGTATCATGCAAAGGTTGCTATATTGGTGCGACGAGACCAAGAACAGGAGGACGGCAAGATGGAGGTCATCGTGGAGCCCAAGACGGCGTCACAACCAGAGCTTTTCGCAGGCAAAGACCGCTTTTGTCAGGATAGCTTGTACTAGTTGTCCCCCTTCAAATTTTCCCGCCTTTGTTGGCTCCCTTCCCGCTCGATATTTGGGAAGAGGACCAGGGCCTCTATAAATAGGTCTAGCCACCACAGTAGCAGCCATGAGATCCAGGGACGTGCACAAGCTCGTACGCACAAGAACACCTCAACCTCAGGAGGCTGTTCTTCCCTTGTACTGTTCATCATCAGCCCTAGAAGCAATCCACCACCACCACACTGGAGTAGGGTATTACACCTCAACGGTGGCCCGAATCAGTATAAATCTCGTGTCTTCTCGTGTTATGAGTTCGTCGAGTTCGTCCGCGAGATCTTAGCGAGCTAGGGCGTAGATCGGTAGGAGGGAAAGACTTCGCGCGCACCCCAGAGTTCGAACCTTAAGAGTTTGCCGGAACCCCACATTCGACATTTGGCGGCTAGGTAGGGGTGCACAGGAACTTCCCTTCCATCAGTTTGTCGCTCCATCGCTCCGTCGTCTCCATGGCGGACGCTCGCCGTGCTCGAGTTGAGCGTCGGGCTGCCCTCACCGCCCGCGTCGCTCAGATGGCTCCCGTGGGCGGGCCACCTCGTCGTTCTCCGTCTCCCGCCGCCAATGCTACCACCGCCCAGCGAAACGAGCAGCAGCGCCCTCGCTCCATCCTCGGTGCGGCAGACGGCCGCACCGCTACTCCATCACTGACCCCTGTCGGTTCTTCGTCTCACGCGCGCCGCGCTCCCATGGAGGCACGGGCCGCGCTCCTCGCGGCGAACGAACTCTTGCGTTACCGCCCCGTCGACGACCTCTATGAGGAGTGGCTCGACCGCATCTCCGAGCTCGTCCGCGCCGCAGGGGGCTCCCCAGTGTCGTCCCTCTCTCTACCTCCCCCTCAACCAGCCACGGGCGGCGAGGCTCATGGCGTGCCTCCACCACCTCTGCCCCAAGACGGCGCCTTGGCACCAAGGCGCGCGGCTCCGCGGCGTGATCTGCCGCGCCCAGTGCCCACGCGCGAAGAGAGAAGCTGCCAAGAAATTCCGCGGCCGCGAGAAGCTGCACCTGCGCCTCAAGGCCACCTCGTTAAGACCTACGCCGCAAGAGCGCAAAGACGGACCTCGTCAAGACCAAGCTCCACCTCCGAAGCGGGCCTCGGCAACCACGGTCGGTTGTCGCGCCTTCACCCCCGAGCTGCGTAGCATCGCCTGGCCAGGCAAGTTCAAGTCGGATCTGCCTCCTCGCTACGACGGCACCACCGACCCCATGGAGTTCCTGCAGCTCTATGAGCTAAGCATCGAAGCGGCCAACGGCGATGAAAAAGCCATGGCAAACTGGTTTCCCATGGCTCTCAGGGATGGAGCTCGCTCCTGGCTCCTGAACCTGCAGCACGGCTCGATCTCCTCTTGGGACGAGATGCGCGACCGCTTCATCGCCAACTTCCAGGGCACTCGCGACCGCCCACCAGCCGCGGGTGATCTGCGCCGCATCAAGAAACAACCAGGAGAGACCCTCCAGAAGTACATCCAGCGCTTCAGCAACACCCGCCTCAAGATCCCCAAGGTCACGGACGAAGCCATCATCTCCGCGTTCTTAGACGGCGTTCGTGACGTCAAGATGAAGGAAGAGCTCGCCATCCACGAGGAGCTCTGCACATCTCAGGAGCTGTTCAACCTGGCGACCAAGTGCGCAAGAGCTGAGTAGGGGCGCCTTTCTCTCCTCGAGCTGCTAGCTGCAGGAGCGGAGGAGAAGAAGGCCAAGACCAAGGACGTGAAGCGCAAGGAGGCAGTTGTGCTCGCAGCGGAGCCCGACACCAAGCGGGGCAGAGATCATCCCGAGTCATCCAAGAACGGCCGACTGTTCTGCGCCTTCCACAACCAGAACACCCACAACACTAGCGACTGTCAAGAGCTCAGAGCCATACGGGAAGGACGCTTCGGCCGACGCCCCGAGCGCAACGACCGGGGCTACGGTGTGGAGGAGGACGTGGAGGCGGACGCTGGGACAACCGTGGCCCGCGCCAGGAGTGCGCGATCGGCCTCGTGAGGACCGCTGGCAGGACCAACCTCGCGAGGGCGTCTGGAATGACCCACCTCGTGAGGATCGCCCCCAGGGCAACACCGGTCTTCCCCCGCTGCCGCCACAAAGAAGGAACGACGACCACCACCAGCACGAGGGGGCTGGGGGCTTCCAGGAGCCGCGTGCAATCGCATGCATTTTGGGTGGCGCCAGCCCCACCTCTCAACAAGATCTTCAAACAGTTCATTCGTGAGGTGAACGCGGTGCTCCCAAGCTCGAGGCCACGCTCACTAACCGGGTCCCAATGTGCCATCACTTCAACTCGGTGGATCAGCTCAAGTGCGCAACCACCGCTGGCGCCCTCCCTATGTTGTGTTCCCCAGTCATCAGCAATGTGCAGGTCACCAAGACCCTCATCGACAGCGGCGCAGGGCTCAACGTCCTGTCCATCGACACATTCGACAACCTCCAAGTGCCATATGAACAGCTCCAGCCCACCAAGCCTTTCTCAGGAGTGACCGACGGTTCCGCCACATCGATAGGGCAGGTCTGCCTGCCTGTCACCTTCAGGGAGCGCAAGAACAACCGCACCGAGCTCATCGACTTCGACGTCGCGCACATCCACCTGCCGTACAATGCTATCCTCGGGTATCCAGCGATGGCCAAGTTCATGGCAATCACTCATCACGGCTAAAACGTTCTCAAGATGCCGGGAAGCGGAGGAATCATCACGGTCCCATGTGAAGAGAGGGATGCGGTGTGCTCCCTCGAGCGCGCTTTTCAAGCCGCGGCAATCGACAACCCCAACAGCAGAAATGAAGGCCCTCAAGAGGCCATCCCTAAGAAGAAGCAGGCGTGCCGTGCAGGACCTCAGGAGGATGGCATCGCGGCAGGAGCCTCTTCAGGATCATTGCCCACTCTAGGGGCGCCTCCCTCCATTGCATAGGAAGCCGCGCCCGGCGCCCTACTCGGACAGGGCTCGGGGGCTCTCTTCTGGAGGGCCTCTGACCTTGCCAACCTCATGAGGGAGGCGCTTGGGCACCACTTGGAAGCATGCTTCATGGCACATGTTCCTCAAGAGAGCACAGGGCAAGGAGTGCCCACCGCTCAGGAGTTCATCGCCAAGACCACTCAGGAACTGCACGATGCAAGGGCCATGTGCGGCGACAGCCGCTTGGCAGGCGCAGCTCCCCATCCAAGCGAGGATGCTGAGATGCGCGTCTGCATCGATGTCCCAGGGCTCAACAGAGCCAGATCTCATGAGCGCTTCTGGCCATCGCGTGTGGGCCGCTGTGAGGGCCCACCACACAGCTACGTTCGCATGCCCTTCGGCTTGCCGAGCGTGTCGTCACCCTATCAACGCGACCTGCGGCATGTCCTGGCGGCTCAGGAGGCCAGGTACCACACCGTCCTGGAGGAGATGGAGACGGTCTTCAGGGAACCTCCCGAGCCCCCAGAGCCTCCCGAGCCCCCAGAGCCTCCCGAGGCGCAGGGTCCCGGTGGCTCATGAGGAGTCATTTCTTCAACGCACGCCTTCAGCTGCACCAACTCTACTTCGCCTACAGAACCAGGTGAAATCTTCCAAGCTCGTTTAGCTGGGAGCGCCCCTCGGGCTGCATTATTCCCAAGCCACATGGGTCCGTCTCTGTGGCATGTATCCCTTTTGCTTACGTCATTAGCTTACCTTGTTGGGGGCGCCCCTCGGGCTGCATCATCCCCAAGCCGCTCGGGCCGGACTCGGTGGCATGTATCTTCGTGCATTTACCTAAGCTGATCTGCTCTCCATGCTTAACCTGCCAATGGCTATCGCCCGCTCGATTGTCGCCCGCCACGGGTCTGTTCATCCTATGCAATTCGCTTGCATGTTAAAAGGGGGGCTCCTGAGCATCGCGACTCATGAGCTCTTACTAGCTCTCCAGCCCTCACCCCTTGGCCTTGACCACGGCATCGTGAACTGGCATACCAGCGGCGGCTGAGCTCGCTCGAGGGCTGGGACCTGAGGACATAGAGTGCTTGCATCTAACCGCCTTGCAGGAACATACAGTCACCAAGACTAAAGACCAAAGAACTCCGCCTTGAGGTAGGGCCTCGTGAGTCCTGCTACTGGCTCACGAGTGCCCAGATACACCTCGCAGCCCCGCTGCTGCAAGCCACGTGTCGTATGGGTTGTACACGCCCCGGGGGCTCCTCCCGGAGGGGGGCCCCATCCCACGCACAAGTGGAAGCACCATGCTCCACGCTAGCTGTCGACACCGCCGAGGAGCGGCTATGCCCGTGCACAAGCGGAAGCACTATGCTCCACGCTGGTGATAAACAACTGAGGGCGGCCCCACGGTTGTACCAACCTCAGGGAGCCCAGAGCTCAGCGCCCAGCCTCACCACAACGCCTCCCCTCGGGAGAGCCGCACGAGGCGGCTGGGCACGGGGGCTGCGCTCGGGTCACGCCCAAGCGCATGCCACCCAACCAGGTCCCCCGGACCTAGGCGTCGCGCGCCCCTCCCGAGGCCTCGGCGAGGCGTGTATGGAAATTGTTTGCACGTCAAGGGGACTCCTGAGCATCGTGACTCAGGAGCCTAACTGGTCACGTAGCCCCTCACTCCTTGGTCCGTCCTGGTCTCCGGTCAGCCCAATGGCGGTTGAGGTATGCGCGGGGCCGGGCTCTGCCGACGCAGGACGTGAAGCAAATAGGAAGGAAATCGCAAAATCACGAAGAAAATATTACAAGCATATTGTTCTCACAATACCAAATGAAAAGTCTAAACGCCTCCACGAGGCCTGATACATGTTGCAGGAACGAAATGGGAAGAATAGCCACAGGTCACCCCTGGATATCGCCATCGCATGCGGAAGGTGCTCCCCCGTGGGCAACGATGTTCTCACCTTCACCACCAGCCGCAAGATCCGCGGCGTCGCCAGATAGAGGATCGGAGACAAAGCCGCGGAACCTCCCCAGCAAGGCCTCCACTTGACCTTGTACAACTGCGGAGGCGGCTTCGCAGTGATCTTCAGCCACAGGCTCCAGCAGCTCGTCAAGGCGAGCGTTGGGGTCGCGAAGGTGCAGATGGCTGAAGACGCGAGTCAGTGCGGCTGAAGACAGGACGCGAGCTTTTGCCTCCGCCATGGGACCGATGCCATCAACGACCTCCTCAAGCGCCTTCACCACGAGAGGAAGCAGCTGGGGGTGGGGGCGTCCTCGTCGGTGTCCAGCGGCTTCTCCAGGCCGTGCTCGTAGAGCGTCTTCAGCGCCTTGCGAGATCTCTTCTCGAGATCGGCGAAGTCCACGCGGTATTCGGCCAGGGCTCGTGCCTTGGCATCAAGATCGTCCTCCCTCGTCCCCATCTTCTGCTCCAACTCTTCCAACCGGTTGCGCTCGGCAGCCTGCTTCTTCCCCAGCTCCGCCAGCTCAGCATCACGGTTCTTGATGGCTTCCTCCCGGGCCTTCATCTCGTCCTCCTTCGCGGGCGGCAGCGTACCTCATCGGCGTGCTTCTCATTCAGGCTCTGCAACTTGCCCTCCAGCACTTGGCAGCGGTCACGGGCGGCCTTGGCATCTTTCAGCGCTGGCGGCTCCTTGCTTCTCCTTCTCGGAAGCCGCAGCAACCTGGCCCAGCGCTGCACGAACCACCAGGTCGGAGTGAAGCCAGCCAGAGGCCAACTCCAGACGCCCGGCCACCAGGCGCGGGTCCGCGCTCAGGAGATCCGCCTGCAGCTGGGTCATTGATACGTCTCCAACGTATCTATAATTTTTGATTGCTCCATGCTATATTATCTACTGTTTTGGACCATATTGGGCTTTATTTTCCACTTTTATATTACTTTTGGGACTAACCTATTGACCGGAGGCCCAGCCCAGAATTGATGTGTTTTGCCTATTTCAGTGTTTCGAAGAAACGGAATATCAAACGGAGTTCAAAAGGAATGAAACCTTCGGGAACGTGATTTTCTCATCAGATATGATCCAGGAGACTTGGACCCTCCGTCAAGAAACCAGAGAGGCGGCCACGAGGGTGGAGGCCCCCCTAGGGCGCGCCCCCCTGCCTCGTGGGCCCCTCTAAGCTCCACCGACGTACTCCTTCCTCCTATATATACCAACGTACCCCCAAACGATCAGAGATGGAGCCAGAAACCTAATTCCACCGCCGCAACCTTCTGTACCCACGAGATCCCATCTTGGGGCCTGTTAGGAGTTCACCAAGGGGAATCGATCATGGAGGGTTTCTACATCATCACCATAGCCCCTCCGATGAAGTGTGAGTAGTTTACCTCAGACCTTCGGGTCTATAGTTAGTAGATAGATGGCTTCTTCTCTCTCTTTGGATCTCAATACAATGTTCTCCCCCTCTCTTGTGGAGATCTATTCGATGTAATCTTCTTTTTGCGGTGTGTTTGTTGAGACCGATGAATTGTGGGTTTATGATCAAGATTATCTACGAACAATATTTGAATCTTCTCTGAATTCCTTTATGTGTGACTGGTTATCTTTGCAAGTCTCTTCGAATTATCAGTTTGGTTTGGCCTACTAGATTGGTTTTTCTTGCAATGGGAGAAGCGCTTAGCTTTGGGTTCAATCTTGCGGTGTCCTTTCCCAATGACAGTAGGGGCAGCAAGGCACGTATTGTATTGTTGCCATCGAGGATAATAAGATGGGGTATTTATCATATTGCATGAATTTATTGCTCTACATCATGTCATCTTGCTTAAGGCGTTACTCGCTTTCATTAACTTAATACTCTAGATGCATGTTGGATAGTGGTCAAGAGTGGAGTAATAGTAGTAGATGCAGGTGAGTCGGTCTACTTGTCTCGCACGTGATGCCTATATACATGATCATACCTATGTATTCTCATAACTATGCTCAATTTCGCCAATTGCTCAACAAAGTAATTTGTTCACCCAATCAGAGAAATACTTATGCTCTTGAGAGAAGCCACTAGTGAAACCTATGGCCCCCGGGTCTATTCTCATCATATCAATCTTCCATCACTTTATTATTGCTTTGTCTTCTACTTTGCCCTTTTATTTTACCTTGCATCTTTATACCAAAAATACCAAAAATATTATCTATCATCTCTATCAGATCTCACTCTCGTAAGTGACCGTGAAGGGATTGACAACCCCTAATCGCGTTGGTTGCGTTGAGCTATTGTTTTGTGTAGATACGAGGGACTTGCGCGTGGCCTCCTACTGGATTGATACTTTGGTTCTCAAAAACTGAGGGAAATACTTACGCTACTTTGCTGCATCATCCTCTCCTCTTCGGGGAAATCCAACGCAAGCTCAAGAGGTAGCAAGAAGAATTTCTGGCGCCGTTGCCGGGGAGTCTACGCAAAAGTCAACATACCAAGTACCCATCACAATCCCTATCTCTCGCACTACATTATTTGCCATTTGCCTCTCGTTTTCCTCTCCCCACCTTCACCCTTGCCGTTTTATTCGCCCTCTCTTTTTCGTTTGCCTTTTCCTCGCTTGTCTTGTCGTCATGGCTAGTCCTCTTTCTCCTCCTTTGTCCCCCGAGTTTGAGGTTCTTCACTTCAAACAAAGACAAGGAGAAAACTTAAAGGATGCTTGGTTTAGAATGATGGAATCTTATCGTAATTGCACCCTAGAAGTAAATTTCAGAATTTTGTTGCAACTTTTATGTTGGACTTAATATGTCTCATAGACAACTTTTGGATTGTGTTGCCAAAGGCAATTTTATTGAAATTGATCCCAGTATCGCGCATGAAATTATAGAAGGTATAGTAGGAACTTTACCTCAACAAAAGGGGCCCCATCATACCCAAGAGGAAACACAACTTTTTGAGAAAATTTGCGAAGTAACTAAAATTTTACAGAAGTCTCTTGAACCTCTTAAGAGTGTTAGCGGGAATCTCCACCGCATGAATATGTTGATTACTCTTTGCAATAAGCGGTTGGATTCCTTAGATCTTAAGATTTCTGAATATGAAGGGAAACGTAAAGAACCTCCCGGATTCGAGCATAACGTCACTAAAAGAATTAAGAATCTTGATGACACTACCTAGATCTATCCTTGCTTTTATGCCTAGCTAGGGGCGTTAAACGATAGCGCTTGTTGGGAGGCAACCCAATTTTATTTTAGTTTTTTTGTTTCTGTTTCTGTTTAGGAATAAATAATCCATCTACCTTCTGTTTAGATGTGGTTTTATCTTTTAATTAGTGTTTGTGCCAAGTCAAACCTATAGGATCTTCTTGGATGATAGTTATTTGATCTTGCTGTAATTTCCAGAAACTTTCTGTTCACTAAAACAATTGTTAAAAATCACCAGAACGTGATAAAATACTGATTCCAATTGCTTCTGATCAATAAACAAATTGCCTAGGTCTTCCTATTTTGGCTGATTTTTTGGAGTTCCATAAGTTTGCGTTAGTTACAGATTACTACAGACTGTTCTGTTTTTGACAGATTCTGTTTTTCGTGTGTTGTTTGCTTATTTTGATGAATCTATGGTTAGTAAAATAGTTTATAATCCATAGAGAAGTTGGAATACAGTAGGTTTAACACCAATATAAATAAATAATGAGTTCATTACAGTACCTTGAAGTGGTCTTTTGTTTTCTTTCGCTAACGGAGCTCACGAGATTTCTGTTGAGTTTTGTGTTGTGAAGTTTTCGAGTTTTGGGTGAAATCTTTTGATGGATTATGTAACAAGGAGTGGCAAGAGCCTAAGCTTGGGTATTCCCATGGCACCCCCAAGATAATTCAAGGACACCATGGGTATGCCCCGGAAGGCATCCCCTCTTTCGTCTATTTCCATCGGTAATTTTACTTGGAGCTATATTTTTATTCACCACATGATATGTGTTTTGCTTGGAGCGTCTTGTATGATTTGAGTCTTTGCTTTTTAGTTTACCGCAATTATCCTTGCTGTACACACCTTTCGAAAGAGCCATACATGAATTGGAATTTGATAGAATGCTCTATGTGCTTCACTTATATCTTTTGAGCTTTATAGTTTTGCTCTAGTGCCTCACTTATATCTTTTAGAGCACGGTGGTGGATTTGTTTTAAAGAAACTATTGGTCTCTCATGCTTCACTTAGATTATTTTGAGAGTCTTAAATAGCATGGTAATTTGCTTAATAATAATAATATACTTGGTATTCAAGATTTGTAAAACTTTCTTTTGAGTGCGTTGAATACTAAGAAAAGTTTGATGCTTGATAATTGTTTTGAGATATTGAGGTGATAATATCAAAGTCATGCTAGTAGAGTAATTGTGAATTTGAGAAGTGCTTGTGTTGAAGTTGGAAATTCCCGTAGCATGCACGTATGGTAAACGTTATGTAACAAATTTGAAACATGAGGTGTTATTTGATTGTCCTCCTTATGAGTGGCGGTCGGGGACGAGCGACGGTCTTTTCCTACCAATCTATCCCCTAGGAGCATGCGCGTAATGCTTTGGTTTTTGATGACTTGTAGATTTTTGCAATAAGTATATGAGTTCTTTATGACTAATGTTGAGTCCATGGATTATACGACTCTCACCCTTCCTTCATTGCTAGCCTCTTGATGCAGTGCATCGCCCTTTCTCACATTGAGAGTTGGTGCAAACTTCACGGTGCATCCAAACCCCGTGATATGATACGCTCTTTCACACATAAACCTCCTTATATCTTCCTCAAAACAGCCACCATACCTACCTATTATGGCATTTCCATAGCCATTCCGAGATATATTGCCATGCAACTTTCCACCATACCGTTCTTCATGACACATTCATCATTGTCATATTGCTTAGCATGATCATGTAGTTGACATAGTATTTGTGGCAAAGCCACCGTTCATAATTCCTTCATACATGTCGCTCTTGATTCATTGCATATCCCGGTACACCGCCGGAGGCATTCATATAGAGTCATACTTTGTTCTAGTATCGAGTTGTAATCATTGAGTTGTAAATAAATAGAAGTGTCAAGTGTGATGATCATCATTCAATAGAGCATTGTCCCAATAAAAAAAGAAAGGCCAAAGAAAAAAAGAAGGCCCAAAAGAAAAGAAAAAAACGGAAATAAAAGATAAAAGGGGCAATGCTACTATCCTTTTTTCCACACTTGTGCTTCAAAGTAGCACCATAATCTTCATGATAGAGAGTCTCTTGTTTTGTCACTTCCATATACTAGTGGGATTTTTTGATTATAGAACTTGGCTTGTATATTCCTACAATGGGCTTCCTCAAATGCCCTAGGTCTTCGTGAGCAAGCAAGTTGGATGCACACCCACTTAGTTTCTTTCGTTGAGCTTTCATACATTTATAGCTCTAGTGCATCCGTTGCATGGCAATCCCTACTCCTTGCATTAACATCAATTGATGGGCATCTACATAGCCCATTGATTAGCCTCGTTGATGTGAGATCTTCTCCTTTTTTGTCTTCTCCGCATAACCCCCATCATCATATTCTATTCCACCCATAGTGCTATATCCATGGCTCACGCTCATGTATTGCGTGAAGGTTTATGAGTTTGAGATTATTAAAGTATGAAACAATTGCTTGGCTTGTCATCGGGGTTGTGCATGATGAGAGCATTCTTGTGTGACGAAAATGAAGCATGACTAAACTATATGATTTTGTAGGGATAAACTTTCTTTGGCCATGTTACTTTGAGAAGACATAATTGCTTTGTTAGTATGCTTGAAGTATTATTATTTTTATGTCAATATGAACTTTTGTCTTGAATCTTTTGGATCTGAATATTCATACCACAATTGAGAAGATTTACATTGAAATTATGCCAAGTAGCACTCTGCATCAAAAATTCTCTTTTTACCATTTACCTACTCGAGGATGAGCAGGAATTAAGCTTGGGGATGCCTGATACGTCTCCAACGTATCTATAATTTTTGATTGCTCCATGCTATATTATCTACTGTTTTGGACCATATTGGGCTTTATTTTCCACTTTTACATTACTTTTGGGACTAACCTATTAACCGGAGGCCCAAATGTAATTGCTGTTTTTTGCCTATTTCAGTGTTTCGAAGAAACGGAATATCAAACGGAGTCCAAACGGAATGAAACCTTCGGGAACGTGATTTTCTCATCAGATATGATCCAAGAGACTTGGACCCTCCGTCAAGAAACCAGAGAGGCGGTCACGAGGGTGGAGGGCGCCCCCCCCCCCCTCTAGGGCGTGCCCCCTGCCTCATGGGCCCCTCGAAGCTCCACCGACGTACACCTTCCTCCTATATATACCTACGTACCCCCAAACAATTAGAGACGGAGCCAAAAACCTAATTCCACCGCCGCAACCTTCTGTACCCACCAGATCCCATCTTGGGGCACATTAGGAGTTCACGAAGGGGAATCGATCACGGAGGGCTTCTACATCATCACCATAGCCCCTCCGATGAAGTGTGAGTAGTTTACCTCAGACCTTCGGGTCCATAGTTAGTAGCTAGATGGCTTCTTCTATCTTTTTGGATCTCAATACAATGTTCTCCCCCTCTCTTGTGGAGATCTATTCGATGTAATCTTCTTTTTGCGGTGCGTTTGTTGAGATCGATGAATTGTGGGTTTATGATCAAGATTATCTACGAACAATATTTGAATCTTCTCTGAATTCTTTTATGTGTGATTGGTTATCTTTGCAAGTCTCTTCGAATTATCAGTTTGGTTTGGCCTACTAGATTGGTTTTTCTTGCAATGGGAGAAGCGCTTAGCTTTGGGTTCAATCTTGCGGTGTCCTTTCCAAGTGACAGTAGGGGCAACAAGGCACGTATTGTATTGTTGCCATCGAGGATAACAAGATGGGGTATTTATCATATCGCATGAATTTATTCCTCTACATCATGTCATCTTGCTTAAGGCGTTACTCTGTTTTCATTAACTTAATACTCTAGATGCATGCTGGATAGCGGTCGATGAGTGGAGTAATAGTAGTAGATGCAGGCAGGAGTCGGTCTACTTGTCTCAGACGTGATGCCTATATACATGATCATACCTATGTATTCTCATAACTATGCTCAATTCTGTCAATTACTCAACAGTAATTTTTTCACCCACCGTAGAAATACTTATGCTCTTGAGAGAAGCCACTAGTGAAACCTATGGCCCCCGGGTCTATTCTCATCATATCAATCTTCCATCACTTTATTACTTCTTTGTTTTCTACTTTGCCCTTTTATTTTACCTTGCATCTTTATAACAAAAATACCAAAAATATTATCTATCATCTCTATCCGATCTCACTCTCATAAGTGACCGTGAAGGGATTGACAACTGCTAATCGCGTTGGTTGCGTTGAGCTATTGTTTTGTGTAGGTACGAGGGACTCGCGCGTGGCCTCCTACTGGATTGATACCTTGGTTCTCAAAAACTGAGGGAAATACTTACGCTACTTTGCTGCATCATCCTCTCCTCTTCGGGGAAATCCAACGCATTGCTCAAGAGGTAGCAGTCATCTCTGAAAGGGCACGCTCCAAGACGGCAGCGGGAGCAGAATAACCAAGGAGTGGAGGTGCAGCAGTGGGAGCAAGCGACATCGTCACCAGGGCTTGGGAGACCACGGGTCCCGGAGCAGCTAGGACCTCGTCGGCCGCGCCAAGCGCCGGCACCTCCAGGGCCAGCGGGGCCATGGGGGCTGATTCCACGCGGCGATGTTCCTCTTGGCCCCGCGAGGACGACCGGGCTGGGGAGATGCGGGCGCTGCTGCCTCCTTTCTCTACAGAGGGAGGCACGGCCGCCGTGTCCTCCTTCCTCTTCTTCGCCGAAGATGTCGGCCTGATCAACCAAGGGCGAGCGTCAGGAAATAACAAGTACCAGCAGGGATAAAGCAAAGCTCGAGACACCTACCAGTCCACCGCGAGGTACTCCACCTTCCGCTTGGGAAGCTTGAAGCCTGACAAAGACGGACCTGAGGGGCAAGCGTTCGAGTCCCAAGAAGAAAGGTGCGGTGCAGAGCCGGATCCAGCCCCAGGAGGTGTCGGGGAGGAGGCGGCACCACGGGCCACCAGCAACGACCTACCCATCGTCAGGATGAGGGGTTGCTCCCTCTCCCCTTAGTAGGTGTCGACCTCGGCATCATCAGGAAGGCAGTGGAGAATCTCGGCCTTGCTCAGAGGGGAAGTCTCCCCCACCTCTTCCAGGGTCTTCTCCGAGTCCACCTCCTCTTCCCCCTCTCCGCGGGACTCGCCAGAAGACACCTCCACTGGTTTCTGCGCCAGAGCTCCCGGAGCGCCGTGGCACTAGCCAGCACAAGATCAAAAGTCGGCCCGAGGCGACGATTCCTCCCGTCCTGCGTTGGAACAGGGAACGAAGGCGCTTAGGCGGGTACTCCTGGTTGTCCCCGACTATGAGGCGCAGGATGGCGCCCAATTCATCGCCAGCAGGTCCCCTACCAAAGCGGGTCTTGTTTTCCTCTTCTTCAAGCTCCCAGAGGGGGCGCGCATGCCTGGAGTGGGGCAACCCGCAACATCAAGAACTCCCTCAAGAGCATCGCCCCCGTTATCTTGGCCGCCCTCGCGTTGCCCGGCTTCAGGTCAGTCATCATCTGCCCCAACACTGATGATGCCCGCTCGTCGACAAGCTCCACCTTGGGCCACCCCTTGCCCTGTCGGGGCGCCTCCGTCGGCAACGCTAGGCATGGATCGGCTTGCTTGGCGTCCATCATGACCCATTTGGATCGAATGTTGTCGGCCCTCTTCCCGGTGCTCGAGATCGAGTTGGCCTTGCCGGACGCGATGAAGTTGGCGCATCCGGAGATGTGACCCTCGTTGACGCGGAGGAAGAAGAAATGGCGCATGAGCGCCACGGACGGCATCACGCCCAGGTACGCCTCACAGTAGTAGGCAAAGATGGACAGGAGGAGGACAGAGTTGGGATGGAGATGCAACGCCTGCAGCCCGTAGTGGTCGGGAACTTCATAAAAGAAATCAGAGAAGGGAGGAACCAACCCAACGGCGATGCTGCTCAAGAAGAAGGGGAAGAAGGTGCTCCCCCAGGCTCCGGCTCGTCGGACGCGAGCCAGAGCTCCATCTTCCCCCACTCGTTGCTCTCTCCCGCCGTCAGCAGGCGCCCGGAAGCGAGGCTCTTCTCCGTGATGGTGGGCGCTTCGAGGGCCGGCTCATACCAAGCCGGTGCTGAGGAGGTCTTGACTTTGCGCGACGCCATGGATTGCGGGTGCAGGATGAGATTGGAGCGGATCTGAAGGTAGCAGTGGCGAGGAGCAAGAAAGGGGACCTGGAGCGAGGCAAGAAAGAAGCAATGAAGGCAAGTGCTGCCTGCACCAGCCTTTTGTCAGGTCAAGCAGTTGCCGAGGCAGCATGGGGAAGCGGGGACGCCCACGTCCAATCAACCGCCACGCGTTAACCGAGGCCGCAAGCTTTGGGGGCCGCGGTGCTCCGAACTTGACCCTTGGCTTCGCCGCGAAGCCAAGCCCGAGCACACCTTGGGCCCGGGGGCTACTGTCGGCGTTCTGGGAACGGGGGTCTCCAGACTTGCCTGCAGCCCACAAAGATGGCTAAGCAAAGAAGTCAGACGCCCATCTTCATCAACAAGGCATCCAAGACCCTCATGAGGGTCCAAGCCTCATGAGGCGGACGACGCAAGACCTCGTCTCGAGGGCCTAGCCTGTGCAGGCTCACGAGGAGCGGAGATATCAAGGCGGGGGGCGGCGAGGCGCCCGGTGGCGTCCTTATTTCCTCTTTGGTGCTAAGGAGGCCAGCGCAGGCGAAGAGTACAGAGGCATCGGGCAAAGGTTGCTATATTGGTGCAACGAGACCAAGACCAGGAGGACGGCAAGATGGAGGTCATCGTGGAGCCCAAGACGGCGTCACCATCAGAGCTTTTCACAGGCGAAGACCGCTTTTGTCAGGATAGCTTGTACTAGCTGTCCCCTTCAAATTTGCCCGCCGTTGTTGGCTTCCTTCCCGCTTGATATTTGGGAAGAGGACCAGGGCCTCTATAAATAGGTCTAGCCACCACAGTAGCAGCCATGAGATCCAGAGACGCGCACAAGCTCGTACGCACAAGAACACCTGAACCTCAGGAGGCTGTTCTTCCCTTGTACTGTTCATCATCAGCCCTAGAGGCAATCCACCACCACCGCACTTGAGTAGGGTATTACACCTCAACGCGGTCTTAACCAAAGATAAATCTCGTGTCTTTACTTCTGCGAGTTATGAAGTTCGTCGAGTTCGTCCGCGAGATCTTAGCGAGCTAGGGCGTAGATCGGTAGGAGGGAAAAACTTCGCGCGCACCCCAGAGTTCGAACCTTAAGGGTTTGCCGGAACCCCACATCCGACAAACGTAGTCAATCACAGCGGCATCGATAGCCATCACAGGGTCTACCGAAGAGAAGAGGGGGGAGGACAGTAAATACATAGCAAGCAAGAGCATAACAGGACAACAGGCAGAACTAGACGTGTTCGAACGTGGTGCTACACGCTACCAGCGAAGGGGGATAACATCCGAGAATGCTTTCCCGAAGTTTGGCATTTTCGGACAAACGAACCGGAGAGGGACGGTTGCAGGTTCGCTATGCTAGAGGCACGTGACAGACGAACGGACTGTGTATTCGGATTTGTCTCGTCGTTCTGAGCAACTTTCATGTACAAAAATATTTCATCCGAGCTACGGATTATTTTCTATGAATTTCCAAAGTTTAATGCATTTCCTAAAATTCTGGATTTAACACTAATTCGAAAAATTAAATGGACTAACAGCTAGGTGCACCCGAAAATATACCCAGTAGTGTGTGTTAGAGGCTGACAGTGGGGCCACAATCAAAGTCAACAGCCCAGGCAAGGTTGACTGGTCATTGTGAACAGTACAAGTGGGTCCCGGCTGTCATTGACTCGTGATTTTTCAGATAATTAAATAGTAACAGTTAACAGGGGGCCACGTGTCATACTCTGTAGTTGTTGACTAGTGGGTTAAATTAAAAGGGGTAGTTAGTGGGGGTGGACCCCATACTTTTGTGAAACAACCACGTGGGGGTTTAATTTCTAAAAGGGGATTAGCCCCTAATCTAGAGAGAGAGATGGCCGGCCCGTACGTGAAGTGGCCTTGGGCCATGCCTGGGACGGACACACGCTCGACTTGGCCATGGCCGAGCGCAGTCAGAGGGAGTGCAGGGCGACGACGAGGGTGGTGCGCCGGCTGGCCGAGGTGGAAGTAGGGTAGGCACAAGGCCAGGGCGCACCCGGAGCGGCCAGGGCGCCGACGCGGCTGTACGCAGATAGCAGCAGGCAGCGGCAGTCGTAGGGAACAACGAGCAGCAGCGGTAGCGCTGGAGGCCGTGGCAGCAGCAACCGAAGGCAGCGGGCGAGTGCAGCAGTGGGGCCATTGGCGGAGCAATGTGCGGCTGGCGAAGGCGGCTCCTGAGGCAGCCACGAGCGGCAGCAGGAGCAGCGTCGCAGCAAAGCAACAGCAGCAGTTCGTGCGCGTACATGGAGCTTCGACCACGGTCACGGGACGGCGTCAGGCGCAGCAGGGCGCGCGCGCGGATGGGGACGACTCCGGCCAGGGCGGGTGATGACCGACGAGCAGGCGGCGCGGGCGCGGATGACGAGCATGGTGCCAACAAGACGCCCGGCGACGGCAGCCGCGGCAACAACAGAAGGTAGCAGCGAGTGGGGCGCGCTGGCCTGAGGCGGAGGCGGGGCGAGGCAACAACGGCGGTGGCCAGCGACATCAAGCAGCAGCAATAGTAGAGCAGCATTAGTACGCAGGAGCAACCGCTAGAGGCAAAGTAGAGAGCGTGCGTGCGCGGACGAGTTCCGGACATGGTGAGCGGCGGCGAGCGTGGGACGGCATCTACGGTGATGGATTCAAAGGGGAAACAGGGGGAGCTGGGAGAGGAGCTCACCGCGGAGCCGTAGGCGTGCTCAGGGAAGGCCGGAGTGGTCGGAGCAGAGTAGTTGGGCGATGGCGCGCCGGCGACTGAGGTTGAAGAAGAGGATCGTGGCGTCGATGCAGTGGCGATCCCGGCCGACCCGTTGGCGTACTCGATGCAGACGGAGGAGGCACGGCTCCTGGAGTGGACGGCAAGCACGGGGATGCCTTGGTTGCGGCGAATTGAAGGCGGCGGTGGTCGGCTCCGAAGATTGAAGACGATGACGCTGGCGACAAACCAGCGCTTCCCGGCTCACGTTCGTCCGCAGAGAGATGAGGTGGAGCACGACGGACCTTTTGGACTTGATAGCGCTGCGAGAGGAGCTCGGTGGCCACGATGAACGGTGTCGGCGCGACGACGCTGAGCTCGGGAGAGAGAGAGCGTGGTGGCGCGAGGGGAGCGAGCGAGGGAGAGAGGGAAAAGGGGCACTAGGGTTAGCAGGGGGGTCGAGGATGCTCTTATCTGTCTCGGGGCACCGACGGATGGTCGACACGGGCGAGATCCAACCATGTTTTGAACCAGGGATCTCACGACTACAGGCGCGCTTGCCAAACCACTCGGCTAACCTACCATTTCGTGTTAACTGACAGACTTTTAATCTTTTTCTATTTCCTTTTTTGTGGAAAGAGTTTTTTTCTTTTTTTTCTTTTTCTTTCTTTCTTCTTTTCTGCTAAGTGCGAGATTTGTTTTTCAATTTTGTAACTTTATTTCATATCGATGAAATTTCTTTCAAAATTGATGAACATTTTTTAAAATTGATGAACTATTGTCAAATTTGATGAACTTTGAAAAATGCTCAGTGCGTATAAAAAAATGTTCATCATGTATAGAAATTTTGTTCAGCATGCATTCAAAAGAAGTTCATTGTATTTAAAAAAAATGTTCTGCGTGTATTTGAATATTTGTTCACCATACATTGAAAAAATGTTCAGTGTGTATAAATAATGTTCATCGTGTAGAGAAATTTTGTTCAGCATGTATTCAAAAAAAGTTCAGCGTATTTTAACAAAATGTTCAGTGTGTATAAAAAATGTTCATCGTGTAGAGAAATTTTGTTCAGCATGTATTCAAAAAAAGTTCAGCATATTTTAACAAAATGTTCAGTGTTCTTTGAATAATGTTCACCCCATACTAAGAAATTGTTCAATGTGTATTCAGAACTATTTTTGAATACGCGGGATTTTTTTGCATGCTCAAGAACTCCATCCGTAGTATTTGAACATATTTTCAATAATTGAAATGTATAAATGCCACAGTGTATGGTGCAATAAATAGCGCGTCTATTTTCTGTTTATTTAAACTTATGCGGTGGGAATATCAGCTAGCAGTTAGCTGGTGCGGTGGCTAGCCACAAATTGTTGAAGCGGGAGGGCGGGAGGTCGAATCCTGGTCGGGAGGTATTTTTTGGCTGTCATTTTTCTCGTTGCTTTGTTGCATGATCGTGGGCCGGCCCATCCAACCGCTGCTGCGGGCGCCAGATCCCTTGCGCGGCGCTGAAGGCGCCCTATAGGAGGTCCCCATGGCCTCTGCCTTATGTGGAGAGGTGAGGGAAAGGCCGGGGCGGTGCGTCAGGCCTGATATAGTGCAAGTTGGGCCAGGTGCAAAAAGGGGGGGTGTTCTATTTTCTTTTATCTTTACTGTTTTGCCTTTTCACTTCTGTTGCAAAAATACTTGACCACCAAATGACTTTTGTAAAAATAAGCTACTTGTCAAAACAAATACTAGGCATTATGTACTACTGCTACAAAAGTTTGGAGGCAAGATGATCTTGTTCAAATTTTATATAAGTGAAAATTAGATTAACGGGGCTATTTTGTGCACTGTTTTAAATCCTAGGGGTATTTTGGGAGTTTAGGTGATGTTGTTTTCCTCAACATAATCACTTAGGAATTATCTGCAAAACTACAAACTATTTTGTTTGCATTTTTCAAGATGTAAAATATTTGACTTGCAATACAAATTTGAATTTGACTTGAATTTTAATCAAGTCGAAATTTGGCAAGGTAAACATGGTGACATGGCAACCATCAAGGGGCGATTACTGTAGCATGATTCTCGGGGTGTTACAAATCTCCTCCACTACAAGAAATCTCGTCCCGAGATTTAAGAGGTGGAGTAAGGCGGAAGCTATAAGGAAGAATGTCTGAAAGGATGAGCATCATGTAGTTACCTCAAGGAAGGAGATTTTAGAAGCACCAGGACATATCGAGAGTGCTATACTGAGATTCAATAAGTTTTAACCAGGTAGGCATCCAGCTGATGCCTAAAACAGGTGATGAAGGGGTTCAGAGCAAAGAAGAATAATGTTGCCTCTGATACCGAAATTAAACATGGTGAGGAAGTTAGGTCGTGTATTACATACGAAGCCGAGTGCCAAGAATATTTCGGAGTCAAGGTTGTACAGGAGAGTCAGGTTCCGATCCTGTGGAACTGTGGGTTATGGGCCCACCATGTGGGTTAAGGGGTAGAAAGGGGGATCGCATCTTGCATGGTCATGATAGTGAGGCATGTCAGAGAAAAATCTGTCAGTTATGTTGGCAACAACGTTGGTACCAAGGGCGATGGACGAAGAGAACCATTTTCCTGCTCGTTGAAACGAGGCGGACCAATAGGAAAAGTTCTCGTCCATCGGTGGTTACCGGAATGTCAACAGCAATAATAACAAGGTCTTACTGACAAATTGTACACGGAGGTGTTTTCATAAGCAGGGAACTATTACTGCTTAGATCATATAGATCACAAGAAAGGTTAAACAAAACAATGGAAAGGAAAATGTGGTTATTAGTTTAACCATACCAATGGAAAGGAAAAGGTGCTTATACAAAAGTATTAGAGTATATGCTTCCCAAGAACAAATAGAGCATGATATACATGACAGGACATCAAGTACTTATCCATTTAGTTAATGGGGCAAGGAGAATCATGATGTTTACCCATACAGCGGTGTTTGGATAATTGATCAAGAAACATTTAGCATTGCGCCTCCAATGTTCTTAATGATGTTTGGAGTAACACAGTCATACTTTTGGATAGTTTTGACATGGTCATCAGGTAAAGGCCGGACCTTGGGAACACAAAGGATCCATCGGGAATTACTTGAACACCTCATGCAATTCTATCAGGGAAGACGAGGAGGTGGCTGATGGTTTCAACAAAAATCCATCGACGTGTCAAAAAGGATGTATTTCCAAAATTTAAATGAACAAATTCGTGTTGGGGGAGGCAAGAATGTTGTCGATGATAACACAAATCATCGAGGGGCAAGGATGGTATTTATCAGCATGAATTCAATTGATAACCTGAAAGAGCATCAGAATGTTGATGATGATCACGACATGTTTGTCGAGAGATTTCAGATGTAATCGATTGGCGATGACATCAAGTCAAAGGAATGATGAAGCGAAAGGTTATTCGAACCACGGGTATGACACAAACTTGAAATCAAGCTTGTTGTTCAAGGAAAATGATAGGACGAGGAAGATCGACGTAAGCTTAGCTCATCATCAAAAATTGTGATCCGGGAAGAAGAACCAGGTAGCACAGTTAAAATTTGGCACAATATTGACATAGCCGGCCAGGCTAGGAATGACTTGAAGGATTATTAAACTCGTAAGCAATGAAAATTACTTAGTTATAGAATCGGAGTGCGGAATCGATTCACTTATCGGTGTTCTCGAGTGACTAATAACTCGTAACCGTGGAAAGTTGGAATCGGTGAGAAGCAATACTAGAAGAAGACTCACAGGAAGCAACACAGATGTTTGATATTCTCGAGATACCAGAGGGTAATACTCGAAGGTAGAGTAGAATAGATGCTTGACAGGTGAGACGATCTGCAGAAGACAAGTACTTTAACTTGTTCAAGAAATGGGATCAAAGAAGAACAATATGGCGAGAACCATGATTGCAAAAGATCAAATCCCAGAGACCGGATGATATTATATCGAGGAAGTTATTATTACAAGAAGCTTACATGATAGGATCTACATCGTTTCCATGGGCATGAACATAAAGTTCAAGGTCGACTCCCACTTCTCTAATGCACAACCTTCAATTCACTTCTCGCTTTCGATAAAGTTGTAGTGTTGAAATTTTTATCCGGCGTAACACCAGTAGAGTATGACCCATAGAAATTTTCGGGTTCACCCAAATTAGGGAAAGCATTAGTTCAACCTATCGGGGCATCTTAGGAACATTTGCAAAGACTTTAGAGGTAATTAACTCAAGCTCGGAAGCAGAGCATGGTTGTTAAAGCAGAGAATACAATTTACCAAATGCAATATGTATCAAGGGAAGAGCGCACAAAATTTTGAATATGAAGGAAATTGCCGGATAATAATCCAACAAAGGATTCAACGGTCCTCAATGGATCTGATTTGAGTATCAGTACTCAATCAGAGGAAGGAAGGAATGCAAAGGCATTGGATTATAGGAACATCTGAATAATTTGATGCTTAATGTGAGGAAATTATGATTTCCAAATTAGAAGATCAGAAGAAGACACTCTGATCAAAAGACAAGTAAGTTGAATAGATATAGATCGACAATCAATTAAGGTTGGTTTCCCGATGTTAAGGCATATCTCTCTCGATGTGGTTTTGGTGATTGATGACAACATGTTTGCGGACTAATCGTGTGCCTTGAGCATTTCAGAGATTCATCCTTGGCACGAGACGATTCCTTTCCCTCGTTGTATCATTCAAGACGGTGTAGCTCTTTCGTTTCTTTTTCGGTGGACTAGTTTCATAGAGAGCACCGTACTATCAAGAGGGGGTCCGCTTTGGTAAGGCTAGGGTGGAATCAACACGTACACATCCGTTTCACACCCTCTGAGCCTTTCCGCTTCAATGGAGAGCTCTTCGCTCCCTCATTGGGCTTTGTCTGGTCCCAGCGGTAGTACCGCGGTCCCCAACGGTAGTACCGCTTAGGGGTCACAGGCAGCAGTACCGCTCCGCAGCGGTAGTACCACCGGTGGCTCCTCAGCCGTAGTACCGCTGGTGTGCCAGGCCCCTACCGCGTCGATTCGAGGGGTCATTTCCTGGGTCGGATTGTGCGGTACCTCGTAGCGGCAGTAGAGCGGCAAGATCACTTCTACCACCGCCAAGCATCGCCGGGTCCCTTTTTCCCTTGCTCTCAGATCACAAGGGCAAGATCACCGAGGGGAGCGGTAGTACCGCTGAGCCCAGCTGTAGTACCGCTGCCTCCCGCGGTAGTACCACCCTCTGCGGTGCTGTTTGGGGGGTAACGGTTGGATTGTTTCCCCCCACTATATAAGGAGGTCTTCTTCTCCAAAGTTGACCCACCTCTTCCCCCAAGAACTCCATTGGTGCTCCAAGCTCCATTTTCGCCCGATCTCTCTCCCTAGCCAATCAAACTTGTTGATTTGCTCGGGATTGGTTGAGAAGGCCCCGATCTACACTTCCACCAAGAGAAATTTGATTCCTCCACTAATCCCTAGCGGATCTTGTTACTCTTGGGTGTTTGAGCACCCTAGACGGTTGAGGTCACCGTGGAGCCATAGTCCATTGTGGTGAAGCTTCGTGGTGTCGTTGGGAGCCTCCAATTAAGTTGTGGAGATTGCCCCAACCTTGTTTGTAAAGGTTCGTTCGCCGCCTCCAAGGGCACCAATAGTGGAATCACGGCATCTCGCATTGTGTGAGGGCGTGAGGAGAATACGGTGGCCCTAGTGGCTTCTTGGGGAGCAGTGTGCCTCCACACCACTCTAACGGAGACGTACTTCCCCTTAAAAGGAAGGAACTTCGGTAACGCATCCTCGTCTCCACCGGCTCCACTCTTGGTTATCTCATCCCTTTACTTGTGCAAGCTTATTTCTGTTAGATCCTTCGCTTGCCCGTGTGCTTGTTGTAGTTGCATCATATAGGTTGCTCACCTAGTTGCATTTGTAGACAACCTACTTTGATGCAAAGTATAAATTGGTAAAGAAAAGCTAAAAATTGTTAGTTGCCTATTCACCCCCCCCCTATAGTCAACTATATCGATCCTTTCAATTAGTATCAGAGCCTCGTCTCTTTATTAAGGACTTTACCGTCCGAAGAATATGGTTGACGCCGTAGACGATGTGGAGGAGCATCCGGTGCGAATCCGATGTCCTCTACGGGAGATGGGGGTACCTCGATCTCACATGAGGAATTCAATGTGGCGTTGGACACATTGAAAACCTCCATGATGACCGAGGTCGAGAGCATGTTTAATAAATTTCTAGAAGGGCTTAAACTTTCCACCGCACCTTTGAAAGTGGGTGTTCCAGCTAACAAGGTGACAGATGCTACCTCCGACAAGGGGGAAGCTACTAGCGAGAAAGGTCCTTCTTCTAGTGGTAAAAATGGCATCGACATCTTTGCCCATGTGGAACCTCCACTTGTCTATGGTGGACCGATTCCTTCCACTCATTTGAATCTTGCCGCCCGCCCCTAAGATTGAGAAGAATGTAGACTTTGATTCTTGGGTCTATCGTTTTAAGCGTCATTTAAATCATGTGAACACTAACCTTTGGAGAATCATTGAAGAAGGTTTTTATCTGCATGACCGAAGCAACTTCACCCCTAGAGAAGCCATGGATGATCAATTCAATGAGAATGCTCTCTTCATCATCCAAGAAGCAATCCCACCCGAAGACCTTCCTCATCTCCGGCCCTACTCCTTGGCAAAAGATGCTTGGCGCCAAGTGGTTTCCCTCTATCGGGGAAGCGCAAGCATTCAACGTTCCAACTATGAATCTGTGCAAGATGAAGCCGATGAGTTTGCAATGAAAGAAGATGAAGAACCTCGTGAGCTTTATCGGAGAGTAACTAAACTCGTAGTCTCTCCCCGAGATCATGGAAGCAAGGACACGGATGACAATTGGATCAAGCGCAAATTCCTCAAGGCAATGATGCCCTACCACAAAGCCATGTCCTCCGTCATTCGTCAAAGGTCAGACTTCCACACCTTGTCCTCAAGTGATGTGTTGGATGAGTTTGTTGCTATGAGCATCTTGGACAAGACCGCCGACAATGTGGTGCTTCGCTCTCAAAGAGTAAAGAAACCCAACCTTACTTTAAAGGCCAAGGTTAGCATGGATGAAGAGGATGAAGAGGAAGAAGAGGAGAGCAACCTCGAAGATATGAATTATGCCTATCATGAACACATGGCCCTTGCTTCAAGGAAATTTTGGAGAAAGAAGAACTCAAGGCCCAACTTCAACAAGAACAATTCAAGTGGTGCAATGGGCAAGCAACGAGTGAGGACTTGCTTCAATTGTGGCAATGTGAGCCACTTTGTTGCAGAGTGCCCTTATGAGAAGAGGGAAGGCAACGGTGGCAAGCTCATCCGAAAGGTCAAGGCCAAGTCTTTCCCCAACAAGAGCAACTTCACCAAGAAGACTCCTCACAAGGCGTTAGTGGTACAAGAAGAGTACAATGAGGATGATGACGATGATGAAGATGGTGAGTCGGTTGCCATGGCCTCCGCTACATTATGACGACTCCACGGGTGTCTCTCTTCGACTCACCCAATGAGAGCATCACCGCCAAGTGCCTCATGGCTAAAGCCACCAACAAGGTAACCCCCAACATCAAAACTACCATCATTAACCATCCTTCTTTGACGGATAGCATTGATGAACATGAGGGAACTAATGTGGAGGAGAATGAGTTTGAGGCCTTTATGGGTAAACTCAAGGGTAAAGCCAAGAAGCACATCGTTGCTCTCTTGGAACAACTTGGTGAAGCCAATGACATGATCGAGGCTCATGAAGATACCATCTCTAAGATGGAGGGGCATAGTCGAGACTATGCCGACGAGATTTCAGATCTCTCCAATGCTCTTGAGGAAGAGCGTGGTCTTCGTTTGGCTCTTGAGGAGTCACACAACGATGATCATGCTAAATTAAAGAAAGATCTTGATCATGCTCTTGTTGTTTCTCGTGTGCTAAATTCCAAGAAGGCCAAACTTGGGGTTGATCTTGCTAGACTCAAGGAGGAGTTTGATATACTTGACAAGGCTCATAAGACCTTGAAAGGTATTCATGCTAGTCTCAAGGAGTCTCATGATCAACTCCGAGTGAAGCTAACTAAGGAGAAAGCCACTTTTCCTCATATGGTTTTAATTGATAATGCAAATGCTACTAACCCGTGTTGTGAGCATTTGCATCTTATTGAGGAAAATGCTAATTCGAAGGAGAAACTTGAAAAAGGCCTTGTGTCATGCATACAAGGTGAGAAGAACCTCAACGATATTTTGAGCAATCAAAAGGAAGTTGTGGCCAAGGAGGGGATTGGGTTCGCACCCAAGCCCAAGAACAAGAAGAAGAATGACAAGATCAAACGACCTCCTCCTCTCAAGAAAACTTTTGTAAAGGAGGGAGAGGGTGCTTCCAAGGAGAAGAAAAACAATGCAAAGGGTGGCGGTGTCAAGAAGGGAAATGGCACCCCACCCAACAAAGCCGGCGACTTTAATCCTTCTTGTGTGTTATGCCGTGCTAGTGATGGGCATGTTTATGCCAAATTTGTTGGTTCTCCTCATGAATATATTGAATGGTCTATTTGGGTTCCTAAGACCCTTGTAACTAACATCAAAGGACCCATTACAAAATGGGTACCTAAAACCAAGCATTGATCTTTTGTATGTGTTTGCTTCCGGTGGGGGATTCTTGATAACCCACAAGTATAGGGGATCGCAACAATTTTCGAGGGTAGAGTATTCAACCCAAATTTATTGATTCGACACAAGGGGAGCCAAAGAATATTCTCAAGTATTAGCAGCTGAGTTGTCAATTCAACCACACCTGGAAACTTAGTATCTACAACAAAGTGTTTAGTAGCAAAGTAATATGATAGTGGTGGTAACGGTAACAAAAGTAAAGACAGCAAAAGTAGTGTTTTTGGTATTTTTATAGTGATTGTAACAGTAGCAAAGGGAAAGTAAATAAGCGAGAACCAGTATATGGAAAGCTCGTAGGCATCGGATTAGTGATGGATAATTATGCCGGATGCGGTTCGTCATGTAACAGTCATAACATAGGGTGACACAGAACTAGCTCCAATTCATCAATGTAATGTAGGCATGTATTCAGATATAGTCATAAGTGCTTATGGAAAAGAACTTGCATGACATCTTTTGTCCTACCCTCCCGTGGCAGCGGGTCCTATTGGAAACTAAGGGATATTAAGGCCTCCTTTTAATAGAGAACCGAACAAAGCATTAGCACATAGTGAATACATGAACTCCTCAAACTATGGTCATAACCGGGAGTGGTCCCGATTATTGTCACTTCAGGGTTGCCGGATCATAACACATAGTAGGTGACTATAGACTTGCAAGATAGGATCAAGAACTCACATATATTCATGAAAACATAATAGGTTCAGATCTGAATTCATGGCACTCGGGGCACTAGTGACAAGCATTAAGCATAGCAAAGTCATAGCAACATCAATCTCAGAACATAGTGGATACTAGGGATCAAACCCTAACAAAACTAACTCGATTACATGATAAATCTCATCCAACCCATCACCGCCCAGCAAGCCTACGACGGAATTACTCACGCATCGGCGGTGAGCATCATGAAATTGGTGATGGAGGATGGTTGATGATGACGACGGCGACGAATCCCTCTCTCGAGCCCCGAACGGACTCCGGATCAGCCCTCCCGAGAGAGATTAGGGCTTGGCGGCGGCTCCGTATCGTAAAACGCGTTGATTTCTTCTCTCTGATTTTTTCTCCCCGAAAGCCAATAAATAGAGTTGGAGTTGGCGTCAAAAGGTCTCCAGGGGGCCCACGAGGTAGGGGGCGCGCCCCCACCCTCGTGGACAGGGTGTGGGCCCCCTGGTCTTCATCTTTGGCGAGGATTTTTTATTATTTATTCTAAGATATTCCGTGGAGTTTCAGGTCATTCCGAGAACTTTTGTTTTCTCGCATAAAACAACATCATGGCAATTCTCAATGAAAACAGCGTCCGTCCGGGTTAGTTCCATTCAAATCATACAAGTTAGAATCCAAAACAAGGGCAAAAGTGTTTGGAAAAGTAGATACGACGGAGACGTATCAACTCCCCAAGCTTAAACCCTTGCTTGTCCTCAAGCAATTCAGTTGACAAACCGAAAGAGAAAAAGAAAACTTTTACAAACTCGCTTTGCTCTTGTTGTTGTACCTATGTCAAGCCAGCATTCAGGTTTTCAGCAAAGATTATAACTAACCACATTTGCAATAATTCTCAGGTCTCATATTTACTCATATCAATAACATAATCAGCTAGCAAGCCATAATAATAAATCTCGGATGACAACACTTTCTCAAAATGATCATAATATGATATAACAAGATGGTATCTCGCTAGCCCTTTCTGAGACCGCAAAACATAAATGCAGAGCACCTTCAAAGATCAAGGACCGACTAGACATTGTAATTCATGGTAAAAGAGATCCAATCATAGTCATACTCGATATAAATTAACAAGAATGAATGCAAATGACAATGTGCTCTCCAGCTAGTGCTTTAAATAAGAGGGTGATGACTCAACATAAAAGTAAATAGATAGGCCCTTCGCAGAGGGAAGCAGGGATTTGTAGAGGTGCCAGAGCTCGGTTTTGAAATAGAGATAAATTATATTTTGAGCGGCATACTTTCATTGTCAACATAACAACTAAGAGATGACGATATCTTCCATGCTAAACAAATTATAGGCGGTTCCCAAACAGAATGGTAAAGTTTATACTCCCCTCCTCCACAAGCATCAATCCATGGCTTGCTCGAAACAACGAAAGTGCCTCCAACATTCAACGGGTCCCAGGGGGAGTTTTGTTTGCAATTATTTTGATTTAGTTTGCATAAAGCATGGGACTGGGCATCCCGGTGACCAGCCATTTTCTCGTGAGTGAGGAGCGGAGTCCACTCCTCTTGAGAATAACCCGCCTAATACGGAAGATAAGGGCAGCCCTAGTTGATATATGAGCTATTCAAGCATGCAAAATGTAATGTTTATTTGAAGGTTTAGAGTTTGGCACATACAAATTTACTTGGAATGGCAGGTAGATACCGCATATAGGAAGGTATGGTGGACTCATATGGAAAAACTTTGGGGTTTAAGGGATTGGATGCACAAGCAGTATTCCCGCTTAGTACAAGTGAAGGCTAGCAGAAGACTGGGGAGCGACCAACTAGAGAGCGACAACAGTCATGAACATGCATTAAAATTAATAAACATTGAATACAAGCATGAGTAGGATATAATCCACCATGAACATAAATATCGTGAAGGCTATGTTGATTTTTTCAACTACATGCGTGAACATGTGGCAAGTCAAGTCACTTAAATCATTCAAAGGAGGATACCAACCCATCATACCACATCACAACCATTTTAATAGCATGTTGGCACGCAAGGTAAACCATTATAACTCATAGCTAATCAAGTATGGCACGAGCAACTATGATCTCTAATTGTCATTTCAAACATGTTTATTCATAATAAGCTGAATCAAGAATGATGAACTCATCATATTTACAAAAACAAAAGAGGTCGAGTGCATACCATCTTTTCCCATCTCAGTCAGTCCATCATATATCATCATAATTGCCTTTCACTTGCACGACTGAAAGGTGTGAATAATAATTAGAGTGCACGTGCATTGGACTAAGCTGGAATCTGCGAGCATTCAATAAACAGGAGAAGACAAAGCAATAGGGGCTCTTGGTTAAATCAACAATGATGCATATAAGAGCCACCTCAACAATTTAATCATGGTCTTCTCCTACTGACCACCAAAGAAAAGAAAAGAAATAAAAACTATTTACACGGGAAAGCTCCCAACAAGCAAAAGAAGAACATGAAATATTTTTGGGTTTTCTTTTTAATTACTACTACTACAGCAGGAAAAATAAACTACTACTAATTTTTTTTGGTTTTTCTAAGGTTTATTAAACACACAAGAAGAAAGCAGGAAAAAGGAAATAAACTAGCATGGATATTACAGTGAAAGAGTATGAGCACCGACATCTAGCAATGAGTGTGTGTGAACATAAATGTAATGTCGGTGAGAAATACGTACTCCCCCAAGCTTAGGCTTTTGGCCTAAGTTGGTTCATTGCCGGGGATAGCCTGGCGGATACCCGTAGGTGTAGCTGGGGTCATACTGCGATGAAGAATAGTTGGGATCATACTGTGATGAAGAGGACTCTGACTGCCACTGGCTGGCAACCGCCTCTGGATCCCAAGAATAAACAGACTGTCGTGGAGGCTCATCTTGTGGCTCCGGTTCCGGGGCTGGTGCAGGATTCCGATAGGCTTGAACGGCCGCCCACGGAACTATGTGAGGACCTGCAGACAAGTTAAACAAAGAGGGAGCAGGCAAAGTAATAGTCTCAGGGTGATGTTTATCAAAGTACAATTTATATTTAAGCTCCCCTTCCTTGCCCTTAACAAGAAAGTCATGCGCTAGCATACTCTTATAATCTAAATAAGCACGGGGCAACGATGTTTCTTCTTTCTCCACATGCCTAATAGGTATATCAAAATATTCATCTAGGCGTGAAGCATAAATGCCTCCAAAGATGGGGCCCTTAGTACCGTCTAGCAACAATTCCACCCATACTAACAGAGTTGTTGCGGTATAAACCATGGAACAAAATGATAATATCAGGAACACTAAGGTTTCCACAGTTCCCGCGACCAATCAGGCAACGACTAGCAAATAAGGCAAAGTAGCATAAAACAGGAAAATGTATGCTAGTAATTCTTGCATCAGAAACCTTCCTGGTTTCTCCCACAGTGATAGTGTTAATAAAAGCTTCTACTTCATTACGGTGTGGTTCATCCAAGGTACCCTCAAAGGGTATTTTGCAAACCTCGCAAAATTCAGCTAATGGCATCTCCTTAACAACGTCATATAAATGAAACTCTACTGATGGAGGTGATTTCTTAGGGAAAAAGTAGAAGTTTTGCACAAAAGTATTTGTGAGTAAGAGATACTGATGACGTTGGTCGCGAAAGAAGTTGGTGAGGCCAGCATTCTCAATCAATAAATAGTAATCCTCATAAATCCCAGCTCTCCTCAAGAAGTCATCGGAAGGCCATTCACACGGTCGGATCTCCGCGGTACGAGGCAAATTATATTTGGGCTTCTGCTCTTCTTCCTTTTGTTTTTCCTTCGAGCTTCGGCTTGACGAGCCCCTCAAAAGTCTCTTCATTATTTTCTGAAATAATCTGGAATTTTTAGTAACTTCAAACAAAAGTGAACCAACTTCAATAAAATTGATAGCAACTACTCCTACAAGTGCCTAGAGCCTATATCAAGCATCAGAACTACTTGGAACCATATAAATTTGACATGCAAGCTCAAGAACATGGTCACCTATGCGGCACAAATTTGCAAAGAATAAAGCACTAGAACAAAAACTAATTGGACCAATGGAGGAGTAACATACCAAGGAACAATCTCCCCAAGTAGTTTTGCGAGAGGTGCTTTGAGCAAGGAGATCGAAAATCACAGCAAAAGTGGCTGGAACTCGTGCTTGAGTTGGTTTTTTGGTTTTGTGTGAGGCAGAGGAAGAAGATGGGTGCAAGGATAAGTGGAGGAGGGCCACCTTGGGCCCACGAGGCAGGGGGAGCGCCCTCCACCCTCGTGGCCAGGTGGCAGCTCCCCCCGCGGTAATTTTTGCACTAAAAATCCTCAAATATTCCCGAAAAACATATTAAATTGGCATGGCATTCTGAGGACTTTTATTTTCGAGATATTTTTATATTGCACGGATAAGTCGGGAGACAGACAGAAAAATACTATTTTTACTTTATTTCTACTAAATAACAGAAAATATAAAGAGGGTACAGAAGGTTGTGCTTCTAGTTTCATCCATCTCATGCTCATCAAAAGGAATCCACTAACAAGGTTGATCAGTCTTGTTAACAAACTCATTCCGACCGACATGGAACCGAGAAATTTCGAATAACACTATGTTACCTCAACGGGGATATGAACATCCCCAATAATAAGTATATCATATTTCTTCTTAAAGAGGGAGAGGAAATTCAAAACCTCCAAATATAATCGATGGAATTTTTCCAATAGAGTTGATACTATAAACTTGAGGTTGTTTCCTTGGAAAGTGTACCGTGTGCTCATTACCATTAACATGAAAAGTGACATTGCCTTTGTTGCAATCAATAACAGCCCCTGCAGTATTAAGGAAAGGTCTTCCAAGAATAATAGACATACTATCATCCTCGGGAATATCAAGAATAACAAAGTCCATTAAAATAGTAACGCTTTGCAACCACAACAGCACATCCTCACAAATACCGATGTGTATAGCAGCTTGATTTATCAGCCATTTGCAAAGATATTTCAGTAGGTGTCAACTTAATCAAGTCAAGTCTACGATATAAAGAGAGAGGCATAACACTAACACCGGCTCCGAGATCACATAAAGCAGTTTTAACATAATTTCTCTTAATGGAGCATGGTATAGTGGCTACTCCTGGATCTCCAAGTTTCTTTGGTATTCCACCCTTAAAAGTATAATTAGCAAGCATGGTGGAAATTTCAGCTTCCGGTATCTTTCTCTTATTGGTAATGATATCCTTCATATACTTAGCATAAGGATTTGTTTTGAACACATCGCTTAATCGCATACACGCAAAAAGATAGGTCTAATCATTTCAAAGCAAAGCGCTCAAAATCCACATCATCCTTTTCTTGGATGGTTTCGAGGAAAGGGCATGGGTTTCGAACCCATGGTTCCCTTTCTTTACCATGTTTCCTAGCAACGAAGTCTCTTTTATCATAACGTTGATTCTTTGATTGTGGGTTATCAAGATCAACAGCAGGTTCAACTTCTACATCATTATCATTACTAGGTTGAGCATCATCATGAACATCATCATTAACATTTTCACTAGGTTCATGTTCATTACCGCAGTTGTGTTTCAAAGATCGCACATAGAGATATCATTTGGATTCTCAGGTGGTTCAGCAATAGGTTCACTAGAAGTTTGCAAAGTCCTATCATTTTTCTTTTTCTTCCTTTTAGAAGAACTAGGCACATGAGTATTATTTCTCTGAGAATCTTGCTCGATTCTCTTAGGGTGGCCTTCAGGATACAAAGGTTCCTGAGTCATTCTACCAGTTCTAGTAGCCACTCTAACAAAGATAATCATTTTCTTACTATTCATTTCATCAAGCACTTCTTCTCGAGCTTTAAGTACTTGTTCTACTTGAGTGGTAACCATAGAAGCATGTTTGCTAACAAGTTTAAGTTCACCTCTAATATTAGCCATATAATCACCCAAGTGCTTAATCATATTGGAATCATATTTCAACTGCTCACCGAAATAAGCATTAATATTATCTTGTTTGACAATAAAATTATCAAACTCATCGAAGCATTGCCTAGCAGACTTATAATGAGGAATATCACCTTCATCAAATCTATAAAGAGAATTTACCTTTACTACCTGTGTCGGGTTATCGGGATCAGGAGGTTCTTCAATATGTAATGGATCAAGATCATAAGTTTCTTCGACAGGCGGTAGATTAAGACCATGTATTTCTTAAATAGGAGGTAAATTCTTAACATCTTCAGCTTTAATACATTTTTCTTTCATAGATTTCGTTGCCTCTTGCATATCTTCGGGACTGAGAAATAGAACACCTCTCTTCTTCGGAGTTGGTTTAGGAATAGGCTCGAATTGGCTCAGGAGTTGGCTCGGGAGTTGGCTCAGGAGGTGCCCAATTATTTTCATTGTCAACATATTATTCAATAAAATTTCAGCTTCATCCGTGTTCTTTCCCTAAAAGAGAACCAAGCACAACTATCCGGTAATCTCTGGAAGCATTGGTTAGTCCAATATAAAAGATATCAAGTATTTCAGGTTTCTTAAGAGGATGATCAGGCACAGCATTAAGTAACTTGAGAAGCCTCCCCCAAGCTTGTGGGAGACTCTCTTCTGTAATTTGCAGAAGTTGTATATTTCCCTCAAAGCAGCTTGTTTCTTATGAGCAGGGAAATATTTAGCGAGGAAGTAATAAATCATATCCCGGGACTACGCACACAACCAGGATCAAGAGAATTAAAACATATCTTAGCATCACCCTTTAATGAGAACGGAAATATTTTGAGTATATAAAAGTAGCGCGATCTCTCATCATTAGTAAATGTATGGCTATATCATTTAACTTAGTAAGATGTGCCACAACAGATTCAGATTCATAGCCATAAAAAGAATCAGATTCGACCAAGGTGATTATATCTGGATCAACAGAAAATTCATAATCCTTATCGGGAACACAAATAGGTGATGTAGCAAAAGCAGGGTCAGGTTTCATTCTGTCTCTAAGAGATTCTTTACCCCATTTAACTAGCAGCCTCTTAAGTTCGTATCTATCCTGGCAGGCAAAAATAGCTGCAGAAGATTCCATATCAAAAACATAACCCTCAGGAATAGCAGGCATATTTTCATCATCCCTTTCATAATCGTATTTAGATTCAATAGTTTCTTTCTCTCCAACCCTAGCAATTTGTTCATCTAGAAATTCACCAAGGGGCACAGTAGTATCAAGCATAGAAGTAGTTTCATCATAAGTATCATGCATAGCAGAAGTGGCATCATCAATAACTTGCGACATATCGGAACGAATAGCAGAAGCAGGTTTAGGTGTCGCTAGCTTACTCATAACAGAAGGTGAATCAAGTGCAAAGCTAGATGGCAGTTCCTTACCTCCCCTCGTAATTGAGGGATAAATTTTTGTCTTAGCGTTTTTCAAGTTCTTCATAGTGTCCAGCAGATATAAATCCCAAGTGACTCAAAGAATAGAGCTATGCTCCCCGGCAACGGCGCCAGAAAAAGGTCTTGATAACCCACAAGTATAGGGGATCACAACAGTTTTCGAGGGTAGAGTATTCAACCCAAATTTATTGATTCGACACAAGGGGAGCCAAAGAATATTCTCAAGTATTAGCAGCTGAGTTGTCAATTCAACCACACCTGGAAACTTAGTATCTGCAGCAAGTGTTTAGTAGCAAAGTAATATGATAGTGGTGCTAACGGTAACAAAAGTAAAGACAACAAAAGTAGTGTTTTTGGTATTTTTATAGTGATTGTAACAGTAGCAACGGGAAAGTAAATAAGCGAGAACCAGTATATGAAAAGCTCGTAGGCACCGGATTAGTGATGGATAATTATGCCGGATGCGGTTCGTCATGTAACAGTCATAACATAGGGTGACATAGAACTAGCTCCAATTCATCAATATAATGTAGGCATGTATTCCGTATATAGTCATACGTGCTTATGGAAAAGAACTTGCATGACATCTTTTGTCCTACCCTCCCGTGGCAGCGGGGTCCTATTGGAAACTAAGGGATATTAAGGCCTCCTTTTAATAGAGAACCGGAACAAAGCATTAGCACATAGTGAATTCATGAACTCCTCAAACTATGGTCATCATCGGGAGTGGTCCCGATTATTGTCACTTTGGGGTTGTCGGATCATAACACATAGTAGGTGACTATAGACTTGCAAGATAGGATCAAGAACTCACATATATTCATGAAAACATAATAGGTTCAGATCTGAATTCATGGCACTCGGGCCCTAGTGACAAGCATTAAGCATAGGAAAGTCATAGCAACATCAATCTCGTAACATAGTGGATACTAGGGATCAAACCCTAACAAAACTAACTCGATTACATGATAAATCTCATCCAACCCATCACCGTCCAGCAAGCCTATGATGGAATTACTCACGCACGGCGGTGAGAATCATGAAATTGGTGATGGAGGATGGTTGATGATGACGACGGCGATGAATCCCCCTCTCCGGAGCCCCGAACGGACTCCAGATCAGCCCTCCCGAGAGAGATTAGGGCTTGGCGGCGGCTCCGTATCGTAAAACGCGATGATTTCTTCTCTCTGATTTTTCTCTCCCCGAAATCCAATAAATAGAGTTGGAGTTGGCGTCGGAAGGTCTCCAGGGGGCCCACGAGGTAGGGGGCGTGGCCAGGAGGGGGGGGGGCACCCTCATGGACAGGGTGTGGGCCCCCTGGTCTTCATCTTTGGCGAGGATTTTTATTATTTATTCTAAGATATTCCGTGGAGTTTCAGGTCATTCTGAGAACTTTTGTTTTCTGCACATAAAACAACATCATGGCAATTCTTTGAAAACAAAGCGTCGGTCAAGTTAGTTCCATTCAAATCATACAAGTTAGAATCCAAAACAAGGGCAAAAGTGTTTGGAAAAGTAGATACGACGGAGACGTATCAGGGATCATGGTTGCTCGATAGTGGAGCTACAAATCATATGACCGGAAGCAAGGACTTGGTGGTGGACGTGCACAAGATTCCATCTATGCCCACCAATGTCGAGTGGGGTGATGCCTCGTCTTCTAAGGTATTGGGACTCGGCAAGGTTGTCATATCTCATGATCTCACGATCGAGAAGGTCATGCTTGTTGAGTCCCTTGCATACAATATACTTTCCGTTCGTCAACTTGCAATCATGGGCTTTGCCACTTTCTTTGATATTGATACCGTGGCCCTCTTGTGGAGCAAGACTCTTAAAGTAGCCTTTGTTGGGCATGTCGAGAACGGTCTATATGTGATTAAATTTTCGGAGCGACCCACTAAGACCGCGAGATGCCGAATGGCTAAAGATGATGTGGGATGGCTTTGGCATCGCCGTTTATCCCATGTCAATATGAGATCTTTGCAAAGTCTTCTCAAGGGGGACCATGTCCGTGGACTAACAAAAGTTAGTTTTGCTAAAGATCGTGCTTGCAGTGCCTGTATCGAAGGAAAGCTACATGAGAAGGCTCACCCTGCCACGACTATCATTTACTCAAAGAGGCCTTTGGAGCTCCTTCATTTGGATCTCTTTGGGCCTCCATCCTTTGATAGTATTGGGGGTAGGAAGTATTGCTTGGTGATTGTGGATGACTATTCAATATACACTTGGGTGTATTTCTTCAAGAGGAAGAGCGAGACCCAACAAACCGTCATTGACTTTGCAAATGAGGCCCAACATCAACACAATGCAAAGATCTAGACAATAAGAAGTGACAACGGCACCGAGTTCAAGAACTACACCTTGGATGAGTTCCTTAGTGATGAGGGGATCAAGCATCAATATTCCGCACCTTACACCCCTCAACAAAACGGTGTTGCGGAGAGGAAGAACCGGACGTTGATGGATGTGGCAAGAACCATGATGGCGGAGTTCAAGTCTCCATACAACTTTTGGGCCGAAGCCATCAACACCGCATGTCATGCATCCAATCGGCTCTACCTTCGCAAGGGCTTGAACAAGACTCCATATGAGATACTCACCGGTAACAAGCCCAACCTCAAGTACTTTCGGGTGTTCGGGTGTAAGTTTTCATTCTCAAGAAAGGTGTTCGGTTGTCTAAATTTGAGGCTAGAGCTTATGAGGGCATATTTGTTGGTTATGCTACAAACTCTCATGCTTACCGTGTCCTCAATAAGTCCATGGGACTTATTGAGGAGACGTGTAACATGGAGTTTGATGAGAATAACGGCTCCCAAGTGGAGCAAAGTGGCACTTGTGATGTAGGTGATGAAATTCCTCCTCAAGCCATAAGAAGAATGGGTGTTGGTTTTATCCTACCCATTGAGGAACCCCTTGTGGCCGAAGAAGAACGACAATGCTCCACTCAAGTGGATCCATCACCAACCCAAGGCCCACACGCTTCCGAAGAACAAAGTGAAGGCCCTCAACCTCATGAACAAGACCAAGGGCAAGATCATGCTCAAGAAGGTGTTGACACACCAAGTGATGCCCAAGGTCAAGTTCTCTCCTTCGAGCAAGTTCAAGATCAAGAACAAGCTCAAGACGGCGCTCAAGATGATCAAGTGACCGCTCCTCAACTCACCACCGAGGAGGAATTGGAGCGTCGTGCCGCCAAGATTGCTTCCAAGCTCTCCACCAAGGGTCATCTTATGAAGAACGTACTTGGAAGCATTCAAAAGGGGGTAAGCACTCGTAGAAAATTGGCAAACTATTGTGAACATCACGCATTTGTCTTTTGTGTTGAACCCCAAAAGGTATATGAAGCACTCGAAGATCCGGATTGGCTTAATGCCATGCATGAAGAACTCAACAACTTCGAGTACAACAAAGTGTGGATATTGGTGCCAAGGCCAACGGGGAACCACAATGTCATTGGAACCAAGTGGATATTCAAGAACAAGCAAGATGCTCATGGGACTATCATTCGCAACAAGGCAAGATTGGTGGCACAAGGCTACTCCCAAGTCGAGGGTATTGACTACGGTGAAACCTTTGCTCCCATTGCTCGCCTTGAATCCATTCGTTTGTTGATTGCTTATGCTTCTCATCACAACTTTAAGTTGCAAATAATGGATGTGAAGAGTGCTTTTCTTAATGGTCCCATTAATGAGTTGGGATATGTCAAGCAACCCCCCGGGTTTGAGGATCCCTACTTTCCCGATCATGTGTATCAACTCGATAAGGCGCTCTATGGCCTTAAACAAGCCCCACGTGCGTGGTATGACCACCTTACCGAGTTGTTACAAGATCGTGGGTTTGAAGTTGGGCTCATCGACCCCACTCTTTTTTACTAAGATGGGCAAAGGGGAGTTATTTGTGTGCCAACTATATGTTGATGATATTATCTTTGGTTCCCCTAACAAAGCTTTCAATGAGGAATTTGCCAATCTCATGACCTCAAAGTTCAAGATGTCTTCCATGGGAGAGTTGAAGTTCTTCCTCAGATTCGAAGTGAAGCAAAGAAGAGAAGGAACCTTCATCAACCAAGCCAAATATACTCAAGACATGCACAAGAGATTCAAGCTAAGCGATGTCAAGCCGGCCTCCACTCCAATGCCCACCAAGTGCCAACTTGACGTTGATCCCAATGGTAAAGCGGTGGATCAGAAGGTATATCGCTCCATGATTGGCTCCTTGCTTTACCTTTGTGCATCTAGACCAGATATCATGTTGAGTGTGGGAATTTGTGCACGGTTTCAAGCCGCACCTAAGGAAAGCCACTATGTGACGGTCAAGCGAATCTTTTGATATTTGGCTCATACCCCAAACTTTGGCTTATGGTACCCAAGAGGAGCAAACTTCAAGCTTGTAGGATATTCGGACTCCGATTGGGCGGAGACAAAGTGGATAGGAAGTCCACTTGGAGGGTGCCAATTCCTTGGTTGCTCTTTGGTGAGTTGGTCTTCCAAGAAGCAAAGTTGTGTGTCTCTCTCCCCACGAAGCGGAGTATGTGGTGGCCGGTAGTTGTTGTGCACAACTCTTATGGATGAGGCAAACTTTAAAGGATTACGGTGTCATTTGTGACAAAGTGCCTCTTTGGTGTGACAATGAAAGTGCCATCAAGATTCTCTCAACCCGGTGCAACACTTCAAGACGAAGCATATTGAGATTCGGTATCACTTCATCCGGGATCACATTAGGCGAGGGGAGATCGAGCTCAACTATGTCAACACTCATGATAACCTTGCAGATATCTTCACGAAGCCTTTGGATGAAGCAAGATTTCGCGAGTTAATGTTGCTTGAACCCTTGCACACCCCACCATACTCAACTTGTTATCTTGTGTAGGTGTAGGCATGGATATAGGGGGAGCGGTGTTCTCTCAATGAACTCTTCCTCCCCCCATTATGCGTAAATTGATCAACTCTTTCACATTAGCCATTTTTGATGGTACTTGTGCTTCAAAGACGAGTTTTGGTCATGGGCCCAAGGATAATTCTTCGCGGTGCCATACCAAGTGATTCAAACATAGGTGGCCTCGGCCACCGCCCTCTCTTGGAGAGTTGTGTGTTTTTCGCTCTCGTTGTTGTTTTTGTGAGTGTGTTCCTTCCCGTTTTCTCTTTTGAGCTAAGCTCTTTTTGGCCTAGTTCTTCTTGCGGATGAGCGGTGCTACCGCTGCGAGCGCGGTACTACCGCTTATGAGGGACAAGCGGTACTACCGCTCTCACCAGCGGTACTACCGCTCTCACCAGCAGTACTACCGCTGCAAGGCGGGCGATGGGGGTTATATCGGGGCAGGGGGAGTTATTCTCTTCCCATACCCATTCGCCCCCACTCGCTCGTCTTCCTCGTCGCTCCAGCAACGCCTCGCCGCGGGAGGGCTCCGACCGGCCGCCGTTTTCGGGTCGGTCCTCACCTTTTCCTCCGATGGAGTTGTTCCCCACCACGTCCTCCAACCATGAATGCCGGTATTGCCCCCGTTCCTGTTTTCTCTTTGCCTAGATCTTGCATCTAGATTCCTAGGGGCAATAGGCATTGCTTTCTCGTTCTTTTTGGCTATGAAGAGGCTTGTGTAGGATGGAGATTGCTTCTAGGCCCTTTGGATTGATGTTTGGTAGGATAAATTTTTGAATTTGGCATCCCGGTAGTGCCGGATCTGTCCACGGCAGTAGAGAACCTCCGTTCCCCATCTTGAGCGGTACTACCGCTCATCTTGAGCGGTACTGCCGCATGAGCGGTACTACCGCGAGTAGGTTGCGGTACTACCGCCGGATGCCCAGTTCCATCATTTTCTACCACACCTTGATACTTATTGCTTCGTTTGGTGGCTTATGCTCTTTCTTTCGTGCCGTTTCTGTTGCTTGTGTGTTTGGTTCCAGGTGATGATCTTCCTGAGCAGCATGCCCGCCGTATCAACCCTGGTCATGCATCTTCAAAGCGCTACCGCACTTCTGAGTCAGCAATTGGTTCCTCTAATGCTCCACCACCGCCTGTGGGGTGCTTCCTCCAGTGCGCCTCCTCCGCCTCAACTCCAGAAGAAGCCTGCCAACAGGCCGAAGCCCAAGGGCAAGACTGTGACTGAGATTACTGCCAAGGAGTTTTGGGCAAAGCGTCGCCGTAACCCCTATGAGGAAGCCCAAGAACCCAATTTGGTCAACCGCCCGTTCTGGAACCACTTTCAGTTTGCCATCTTCTTTGATGTGATCAAGGCCAAGAAGAATATCTATGTTGATGTTCGCTCCATCGACACAGATGCCATGGAAAAGGATCCTGAGTACTTTGGTGAAGCTCTTTAGATGTGTTCCCAGCTGAACATTCTCAGGATCATGCAGTTCAACAAGGATTTCGATGCTGATTTGGTGGCTCAATTTTATGCCACTGTCCATCTTGGGACTAATGCAGAGAGGACTCTGACTTGGATGACCAATGGCAAGCTGCGTTCTGTCAAGTGGAAGGCCTTCATGGAGTTACTTCATGTGGAAGATCACGGGCTTGAGACTCCAGTTGGCTTCCGCCCTCACCGCAATGCAAACTCCACTCACAAGCAAGCTCTATGGCCCTACTGTTCTGTGAAGGTCAACCCTGTGACTCAGAAGGAAACCTATGAGCTGTCTACCTATCTCGACATCCTTCATCGTGTCTTCCGAGAGACCCTTTTCGCTCGCATCGGGAATCTGGATATGGTCCACTCCTATCTCGTGGACATGCTTCTCTTCTGCCAGCAGGAGAAGGAAGCAAACACCGGCGAAGTCCTGGACATTTCTCATGTTATGTGGTCTGAGCTTCTTACTGCCATTTCTGAGCGCAAGTGCCCGATCTATGGTCTGTTCATCATGCTCCTCATTGAGAAGGCTTGGGCACATGTCTATCCCAAGGTTGGGTTGGAAACTGGAGATTTAGTGTCTCACGAGATCAAGCGTCTGAGGAAGAAGGACAATTGGGGCGCCCCCGCTCCTAAAACTGGGGGTCCATCTACTGCAGCTGCCATGGAAACCGAGGGCGGGGCTGAGGCTGATGATAACGATGAGGACTATGAGCCGTCTGGGACAGAGCCCTCTTGGGCAAAGAAGCTCAAGCACAAGATGAAGAAACTCTTCTGCATGGAGTCACATGGTCAGTACATGACTCATGTGGCGGAGAAGAAGGCCAGGGGGCATCCCAAGGAGCTCATGCGTCAGTTGGGTCTGACTGTTGTCAGTGGGTCAGAGGGTCAGATCACTGAGGAAGAGGAGTGGATCCAGCAGCATTGCCCGTGGACCAATTCAGACGCCGAGCAGTTCCCGACCGATGACGGCGGTGCAGACGATCCCGCAGGGATGTGATGCTCGTGATCCTCAGCTTGCTATCACCTGGAGCCGTAGCTTCGCTCTTTGCCATTTTGGTGCCTCGATGCTAAAGGGGGAGAGATTTTTAGGGATTTGTATGGTTTTGTGTCGCTGCCGTGTTGCGAGTGTGTCTTTGTGTGTTTGTGTTCGCTGTCTGCTTTGCTTTGTTTGGTTTTATGCCTGTGAGACCTAAGTTCTAGTCATATGGTGTGCATATGCTACCTTATTATCTTATCTATGTCTATCTAGTACTCTGGTATCTTATGAGTTGCATGCTTACCCTGTTATACTTACCCTGCTCTCATATATCCTTTGCTTAGGCTGTTGGACTATGAAATATAGGGGGAGTGTTGATCCTAATGTGTGCGTCGTGCTTTCCAAAGCCACTCCTTTCTAGGTGCACACATTCAGGGGGAGCCCGTCTATATGTTGTAGTCCTAGGTATCTTTACTTTCGTGTCTTATCCTTGTGCAAATCCCTGGTTGTCATCAATCCACCAAAAAGGGGGAGATTGTTAAGGCATATCTCTCTCGATGTGGTTTTGGTGGTTGATGACAACATGTTTGCGGACTAATCGTGTGCCTTGAGCATTTCAGAGATTCATCCTTGGCACGAGACGATTCCTTTCCCTCGGAGTATCATTCAAGACGATGTATCTCTTTCGTTTCTTTTTTGGTGGACTAGTTTCATAGAGAGCACCGTACTATCAAGAGGGGGTCCGCTTTGGTAAGGCTAGGGTGGAGTCAACACGTAAACATCCGTTTCACACCCTCTGAGCCTTTCCGCTTCAATGGAGAGCTCTTCCCTCCCTCATTGGGCTTTGTCTGGTCCCAGTGGTAGTATCGCGGTCCCCAGCGGTAGTATCGCTTAGGGGTCATAGGCGGCAGTACCGCTCTGCAGCGGTAGTACCGCCGGTGGCTCCTCAGCCGTAGTACCGCTGGTGTGCCAGGCCCCTACCGCGTCGATTCGAGGGGTCATTTCCTGTGTCAGATTGTGCGATACCTCGCAGTGGCAGTAGAGTGGCAGTACCGCTCATAAGCAGCAGTACCGCCCTACCACCGCGGCAGTACCGCTCGGGTCCCTTTTTCCTTTGCCTCTCAGACTGCGCGACAGTACCGCCAAGGGGAGCGGTAGTACCGCTGAGCCCAGCGGTAGTACCGCTGCCTCCCGCGGTAGTACCGCCCTCTGCGGGGCTGTTTGGGGGGTAACAGTTGGATTGTTCCCCCCACTATATAAGGAGGTCTTCTTCTCCAAAGTTAACCCACCTCTTCCCCCAAGAACTCCATTGGTACTCCAAGCTCTATTTTCGCTCGATCTCTCTCCCTAGCAAATCAAACTTGTTGATTTGCTCGGGATTGGTTGAGAAGGCCCCGATCTACACTTCCACCAAGAGAAATTTGATTCCCCCACTAATCCCTAGTGGATCTTGTTACTCTTGGGTGTTTGAGAACCCTAGACGGTTGAGGTCACTGTGGAGCCATAGTCCATTGTGGTGAAGCTTCGTGGTGTCGTTGGGAGCCTCCAATTAAGTTGTGGAGATTGCCCCAACCTTGTTTGTAAAGGTTCGGTTGCCGCCTCCAAGGGCACCAATAGTGGAATCACGAAATCTGGCATTGTGTGAGGGCGTGAGGAGAATACGGTGGCCCTAGTGGCTTCTTGGGAGCATTGTGCCTCCACACCGCTCTAACGGAGACGTACTTCCCCTTAAAAGGAAGGAACTTCGGTAACACATCCTCGTCCCCACCGGCTCCACTCTTGGTTATCTCATCCCTTTACTTGTGCAAGCTTATTTGTGTTAGATCCTTCGCTTGCCCGTGTGCTTGTTGTTGTTGCATCATATAGGTTGCTCACCTAGTTGCATTTGTAGACAACCTACTTTGATGCAAAGTTTAAATTGGTAAAGAAAAGCTAAAAATTGTTAGTTGCCTATTCACCCCCCTCTAGTCAACTATATCGATCCTTTCACCCGAGAACCAGCTCATGTCCGGAGTGACGTTTGAGCCGGAAAGATCATTTAAAAGGATCAACTGCACGCATTCGCTCACATGTTGAATCAATAGGAACAAAATGACGGTGTCAAATGATACTAATTAATATTGCTAGACATATGAGAAGCATCCATAATGTAAGCAGACATGTAATTGCCGAGCAATAGTTTGAAGAGGATTCTTGGAAGATCGAATAGTATTTCAGAGAATCTTATGAAGCATATGAACAACTGGGGGTGAACGAATACTCGATAAGTGCGAGGAATTATCCGTAGGGGTATTCATGTGGTAAAGAACTGCAAGGCAGTAAGCTCAAAGGATTATCGGGGCAACGGAGAGTATTTTATGGCATCTTTTAATAACAAGAGCAACAAGGAATGATTGTATGAATGACAAGTGTATGTAGTTATCCATGGGGATTTGTCAGTGGTAGGCTATTGCAACGGCGAAGGGCACAAGGGTCTCGGGAAAAACATCGGAGAGTATCTTCATAATCTTCTGATGCACCAAGCGATCATCTGGAATGAAGGGCTCTCCGGGAGGAAATAGTTAGGAGAACCTAATGTTAGAGTTAATAAAATCATTTAACCCGAATAGAAGAGAGATTAGAATCCTAGAGTATAGACGAGGAGTAAAAGATCCTAATACCACCCCATGACGACGTGCGCCCGTAAGACACACAGCCATGTTAGTAAAAGTTTTTGTAGTGACTAGACTCGACTTCAGCCAAGGAGTTGGAAAGGGGGCACCTACAGGCAGTCGGCTCTGGTACCAACTTGTGACGCCCTCGATTCAATCGTACACTAATCATACACACAAATGTGTACGACCAAGATCAAGGACTCACGGGAAGATATCACAACACAACTCTAGACACAAATTAGAATAATACAAGCTTTATATTACAAGCCAGGGGCCTCGAGGGCTCTAATACATAATCTCGAATACACAAGAGTCAGCGGAAGCAACAATATCTGAGTACAGACATAAGTTAGACAAGTTTGCCTTAAGAAGGTCAGCATAAAAGCATCTACGATCGAAAAGGCAAGGCCACCTATCTGGGAGCCTCCTAACTACTCCTGGTCGTCGTCGGTCTCCACATAGTAGTAGGCATCGACTGTGGCATCTGGCTCCTGGGCTCCGACATCTGGTTGCATCAACCGGAAAGAAGAAGGGGGGGGGGGAAGGGGGAGCAAAGCAACCGTGAGTACTCATCCAAAGTACTCGCAAGCAAGGATCTACACTACATATGCATCGATATCAATGAAATGGGTTGTATGTGTGGACTGGACTGCAGAATGCCAGAAGAGAAGGGGAAAGCCTAGCCTATCGAAGACTAGCATCTTCTGGAAACCACCACCTTGCAGCAACAGGAGGGAGTCGAGTAGCATAAAGTAAAGTAGTAGTAGTGTTATCAACCTCGGCCAGAGATCCTTTCTCGACTCCCTGGGAGAAAGCAATCCTAGAGCCATACTATCCATTTCTCATATCCATGTCTCATCTCAAGTATTCAGTTCTAGTTGTATCGATCGGGATACAACTCCAAGTGTCCGTTACCGTAGGACAGGCTATCGATAGATGTTTTCTTCCCTGCAGGGGTGCACCAACTTACCCACCACGCTCGATTAACTCCGGCCGGACACACTTTCCTGGGTCATGCCCGGCCTCGGCCAAACAATACGCCGCAACCCGACCCAGGCTTAATAGAGAGGTCAAGCACGCCGGACTAAACCTATGCCCCCAGGGGTCATGGGCCATCGCCCCGGGAACTCCTGCATGTTGCATGGGCGGTCGGTGAGCAGACCTAGCTACCTCCTTCAAAAATGCAGGTGCTTACCCAGCTCAACCCGGCGCGCGCCGCTCAGTCGCTGACGTCTCTTAAGCTTCGGCTGATGTATACGACGCAGAACGCCCATACTATGCCCATGTGATGGTTAGTGCTATGAGGCCAGAGGCCCCTCGAATCAAATATCCAAATCGTAGTGGATTAGGAACGTGCGGTAACAAGCAGAGACTCACGAAAGATGTGACCCCGTCGCCCCGTCTGGAGGACTTGCGGCAAGGGCTAGGAATGCCCGGCCATGCCTCGTAATTATCTCGCAGGCACCCTCCAGGTCAACCCGTCTCCACATGACTCGCGGGTACCCCTCAGGGTCGACCCGCCTTTCCAAGTAACAGCTGTAAAGTCCAAGTATCCGTGTGTCCAAACATCAAGGGGAAAACCCGAGGAATCACCCCCGGTGAATTCCACTCGATGTAATCATCAAGGTGAACGTAAGAGGATCCACCCTCGAGGTTCACACTTGAGGGGTTGCACGACAGAATCGTATCGGAAGTGGTTAAGGAGGAAATCACCCTCGATGACCACAGATGAATAACTACACTACAAGGTTAACATCAGAAGTGCTGATGAGGTCTCACCCTTGGTACTCGATAGTAACCCAGTAGTGTCGAGCAACTAAGGTAAAAGTGATGTGCGGTGCCGGGGCCTGGTCTTCGATCCCGTTGATCTGGTCTTCGATGATGAAGCAAGGGCAACAAGGACAAGGTGGGGGTCACTGATGGATCACTAACCAACCTCTACTAAGCAGTTTAGGATAAGCATGTAGGTAACAATAAGCAGGTTACCAAAGCAAGCTATGCATCAGAATAGGAGCAAACAATAACAATAGCAAAATCTAATGCAAGCATGAGAGAATGGAATGGGCGATATCGGGATGATCAAAGGGGGGCTTGCCTGGAAGCTCCGCTGAAATGGAAGAAGTGTCGTCGGTGACGTAGTCAATCACATGTGGCATCGGCAGCCATCACGGGGTCTACCGATGAGAAGAGGGGGGGGGGGAGACAGTAAATACATAGCAAGCAAGAGCATAAAAGGACAACGGGTAGAGCTAGACGTGTTCTAACGCGGTGCTACACGCTACCGGCGAAGGGGGATAACATCCGGGAATGCTTTCCCGAAGTTTGGCATTTTCGGACAAACGAACCGGAGAGGGATGGTTGCAGGTTCGCTATGCTAGAGACGTGTGACAGATGAACGGACTGTGTATTCGGATTTGTCTCGTCATTCTGAGCAACTTTCATGTACAAAACGAGCTACGGATTTTTTTCTATGAATTTCCAAAGTTTAATGCCTTTTCTAAAATTCTGGATTTAACACTAATTCGAAAAATTAAATGGACTAACAGCTAGGTGCACCCGAAAATATACCCAGTAGTGTGTGTTAGAGGTCGACAAAGGCCACGATCAAAGTCAACAGCCCGTGCAGCGTTGGAATGGTCAAAGTGAACAGATGCAATTGGGTCCCGCTATCATTGACTCGTGATTTTTCGATAATTAAATAGTAACAGTTAACAGGGGGCCACGTGTCATACTCTGTAGTTGTTGACTAGTGGGTTAAATTAAAAGGGGTAGTTAGTGGGGGTGGACCCCATACGTTAGTGAAACAACCACATGGGGGTTTAATTTTTAAAAACGGGATTAGCCCCTAATCTAGAGAGAGAGATGGCCGGCCCGTACATGAAATGGCCCTGGGCCATGCCTGGGACGGACACACACTCGACTTGGCCATGGCCGAGCGCGGTCAGAGGAGGTGCAGGGCGAGGACGAGGGTGGTGCGCCGGCTAGCCAAGGTGGAAGCAGGCTAGGCACAAGGCCAGGGCGCACACGGAGCGCGGCGCCGCGATCAGACGCAGATAGCAGCAGCAACGGCAATCGTGGGAACAACGAGCAGCAGCGATCTTTGGAGGCCATGGCAGCAGAACCAAGGCAGGCGAAAGTGTAGCAGCAGCCGCGAGCAACGTCGGCGGTGGCGAAGGCGGCTCCCGAGGCAGCCACGAAGCGGCGAGGGAGCAGCGTCGCAGCAAAGCAACAACAGCAGTTCGTGGCGCATACATGGAGCTTCGACCACGGTCGCGGACGGCGTCAGCGCAGGCGCTGCAGCGATGGGGACTCTCCGGCAGGGCGGGCGACAACCGGCGAGCAGGCGGCGCGGGCGCGGACGACGAGCATGGTGCCAACACGGCGCCCGGCGACGGCAGCCGGGGCGAGGCAAACAACGGCGGTGGCCAGCGACATCAAGCAGCAGCAATAGTAGAGCAGCATCAGTACGCAGGAGCAACCGCTAGAGGCAAAGTAAAGAGCGTGCGTGCGCGGACGAGTTCCGGACATGGTGAGCGGCAGCGCGCGTGGGACGACATCTACGGTGATGGATTCAAAGGGGAAATAGGGGGAGCTGGGAGAGGAGCTCACCGCGGAGCCGTAGGCGTGCTCAGGGAAGGCCGGAGTGGTCGGAGCAGAGTAGTTGGGCGATGGCGGCGCCGGGCGATCGAGGTTGAAGAAGAGGATCGTGGCGTCGATGCAGTGGCGATCCCGGCCGACCCGTTGGCGTACTCGATGCAGACGGAGGAGGCACGGCTCCTGGAGTAGACGACAAGCACGGGGGTGCCTTGGTTGCGGCGAATCAAAGGAGGCTGTGGTCGGCTCCGAAGATTGAAGACGATGACTCTGGCGACGAACCAGCGCTTCCCGGCTCACGTTCTTCCGCAGAGAGATGAGGTGGAGCACAGCGGACCTTTTGGACTTGATAGCACTGCGAGAGGAGCTCGGTGGCCACGGTGAACGGTGTCGGTGAGACGACGCTGAGCTTGGGAGAGAGAGAGAGCGTGGTGGCGCGAGGGGAACGAACGAGGGAGAGAGGGAAAAGGGGCACTAGGGCTAGCAGGGGGTCGAGGATGCTCTTATCCGTCTCGGGACACCGACGGAAGGTCGACACGGGCGAGATCCACGCATGGACGGTCGCGCGTGGCCGGACAGCGCCATGGCCTCTGCCTCATGTCAAGAGGTGAGGGAAAGGCCGGGGCGGTGGGTCAGGCCTGATACAGTGCAAGTTGGGCCAGGTGCAAAAAGGGGGGCGTTGTATTTTTTTATCTTTACTGTTTTGCCTTTTCACTTCTGTTGCAAAAATACTTGACCACCAGACGACTTTTGTAAAAGGGAAATGTTTGGGCGCGGTGCGCCAGCCGAGCTTTCGGCCGGTTCGCACGCCACGCTGGCAAAACGCGCCCCGCGCGCCCCGCCTCCTTCCAGCGCCTCCATCCCGCCTCCTTCCAGCGCGCGCATCCTCTCCCCTCCCTCCTCCCTCGGGCAGCGACTGGGCCACCATGAGCTCCCTCGCCGGCGGCCAGGCGCTCCCTCGCCGGCGGCCATGGCCAGATCCATCCCCTACCTACAGCCTTCACGCGCGCATCCCCTCCCCTCTCCTCCCGGGCTGCGTTTGGGCCACCACAAGCTCCATCGCCGGCGGCCAGGCGCTCCCTCGCCGGCCGCCATGACTGCCTGCCGCCATGCCCGGCCCCTCCCGCGTATACAAGTGTTGCAACCGTCACCTAGAAAAGCTTCAACAGCCGTTGGAAAAAGCTTCAACCATAGACATAGAAAGCTTCAATGGCATCTTTGCACAACAAGGGGAAGCTGCAAACCGTTGTTGGATTTTGCTACTACCAGCAAAGCTTTTTGCTACATCCATCAGGCAGAGCTGCGACCTCGCGAGGACGACAATGATATTTTTTGCTGCAACCGTAGCAGGATTTTGCTACTACTGTTGGAGGTTTTTGCTACATCCATGATTTTTTGCTGCAACCATACCAAGATTTTGCTACATCCATCAGGCGGAGCTGCGACCTCGCGAAGGCGGCGACGGTGTTTTTGCTGCACCCGTAGTTTGATTTTGCTACTATCGGTGAATTTTTTTGCTACATCCATTCAAACGGCGTTGATTGACTCGCGGCCGCCGTCGACGTATTTTCCTGCAGCGAGCATCAATGGCGAGGGCGGCGGAGCTACAACCGTCGTCGTCAAGAGCTGCAAGCGCAGGTGAGCTGTTTGCATGGGTCGAGGTGAGAACGAGGCCGGGAGGGGTGGGGGACCGGTGACGAGGACGGCCGGCGAGGGCGGGGTCCAGCGGGCGACGAGGAAGACCGGCGAGGGTGGGGGACGACGGCGGGGACGACCACCGGAGGGGACAGGAGGCGCGGTGCCGTGCTCCCCGAGGGAGATGCGGATCCAGAACGACTGCCCGAGGAGGAAGAAGCTGGGGCGATTTGTTTTTTTATCAGATCCAACGGTCACAAGTGACTCATATCTCGACGGCCTGGCTGGACTGCCGAAACTTTTGGCGCAAGACCGCGCAGAAAGTGCTGCCCTTTGTAAAGATAAGCAACTTGTCAAAATAAATACTAGGCATTATGCACAACTGCTAGAAAAGTTTGGAGGCAAGATGATCTTGTTCAAATTTTATATAAATGAAAATTAGATTAGCGGGGCTATTTTGGGCACTGTTTTAAATCCTAGGGGTATTTTGGGAGTTTAGGTGATGGTGTTTTCCTCAACATAATCACTTAGGAATTATCTGCAAAACTATGAACTATTTTGTTTGCATTTTTTAAGATGTAAAATATTTGACTTGCAATACAAATTTGAATTTGACTTGAATTTTAATCAAGTGGAAATTTGGCAAGGTAAACATGGTGACATGGCAACCATCAAGGGGAGATTACTGTAGCATGATTTTCGGGGTGTTACATTACTGTTTCATGTGCTTCTCAGGTGGCACCATCACCTAACTCGCCCTATCCTCATAAGCCCCCACCGGCCCGATGTCGCTAGCCACTTATCCTCGCTCTCGCCACGTCCGCCATGCCCCCGCCCGTCCGCGATAGGCGACGCCGGAGGCGGTCACCACCGGAACTAGTGTTTGGTTTTTCACTGGAAGGCAGACAGAGGGAGGAGGCATTCTATCGGTCTTTATATGGCAATGCGGAGTATGAGGAGTTGTTGGAGCACGACCGCCTGGCGGAGGAGCAGCGTATTGCCGATTTGCGCCGCCAGTGGGACATGGAGCAACAGCGCACCGACGCTCTGAGTCGCGAGCAGAGCGCCCGCAACTAGGCCGATTACGTGGAGGCCGGCGCCCGGCAAATAGCCCTGGAGGCTGTTGGGCACGCACGCGTTCGCGACGCCGAATTTTACTACAAGCTCGTCAAGTGGGTTTCCCGCTTAGAAGCCAAAGCTTCAGTGGACCACGCCGGCATGGAAAGGGCCAACACGCGCGAGCAACACACCCTATCGCACCTCTAGCAAGTCCGAGGCGAGGCGGAGGACGCCGGTGCCGGCATTTAGCGTGTACCGCAGATGGCGGTCGGCGTCGTCTAGTTAGCTAAGAGTAAGTTAGTACTTGTACACTACTAGAGTATTAGTGGGAGTAAAAAGTTAACTTGTCTATGATGGTTGTCAACATGGAAGTTCAGTACTCTATATCTGGATCAGACCTGTTACTTTACTCTGAATGTTGAATTTTCCGTTTGAACGTATGGAATGGGCTGTTATTTTTTTAATGGTTTGTATTTGTCCGCCACGGGTTTAGAGGCTGACTTGTGGGCCTACCAGGTTGACGCGTACACAATCAGGAGATGATTGTACGTGGAGAGGATGACAACGGGGACCCACCAAGGTCATTGTAGTACGCAAGCAAGTGCCTCCTTATTTCAAGCCAATAAAGAAATGGCTCCTCCTAATGGATTTCTGACATCTGGGTCCCATGCCATTGTCAGCGTAGTCAATAAACGAGAGGATTATTGCACAACGAGCGGCTGACACCAGGGACCCAGCATCTCGCCTAGTTATTTTTGTTTTGGGTTAATTTGATAAATGCCACTCCAAATCTGGTGATTCCGAGAAATGCCACTGCAATTTCCAAACTTTTAAGAATGCCATTTCATGCCATTTCCAGTGGCATTTTTCGAAGTCTGGAGTGGCGCTTTTCAAAGTTTGCAAAAATTGCAGTGGCATTTTTTCAAAGTTCGAAAATTGCAGTGACATTTCTATGAATTGTCATAATTGGAGTGGCATTTATCTAATTTGTTTGTGAGACGGAAGCAGGGTGTCACTGGGCTGTGCGGGGCACTCTGGCCTGTCTAGACAGCCTTTTCTTTTATATTTACGACAGACCAACCCAGTAGTTTTTTTGTTCTTTCTGAAAATGGCTAGCCCAGTTTTTTTGTGATTTGTCAAGTAAGTCGCTTTGTCAGGGCTGTTGGGCTGCAAACTTTCAAGACGAGGAGAGCTTCATTCGGCTGGCCGAGAAAATGGCCTATCAGTAATGAGAAATGGGCTGTACATTTTTGAAACACATCAAACCGGCAATTAGTTTCAAATTTCTTTTTTTTTCATTTTGAGATTTTAAATTGCATTGATTTTTATGCGTGGACAATTTGTTGGAATTTATATTGATATACATTTATTTTTAAAATTAGTTTGAACGTGACTCGAAATTTTGGGATTAAAAATGGTTCGGACCGCACCGAAATATGCAAATTTTCGTATAATTTTTTAACCGTGGCCACAATATGGGCTGTAATACTAACAAAAAGAATTTGGCCTCCAAAAAAAACCTTAAGAATTAGCAAATGGGCTGTAAATTATTAGAAATAATAGTAGATGGGTTGTATGTTGTTTCCCACAGATTTGAGGCTTTCCTAAAAAAGGTCGACGACAGCAAAGGATCGTTGGATGTCCATCCAACGGCCGTCGTCTTCTTTAATCTCTGCTCTTCCTGCTCCAAAGAGCTCAAACAAGCGCCGGCGGACTGCCTCCTCCTCCTCCTCCCGTGGCCGATCAGGCCGCCACAGGCCTCACCGCCCACCGTACTCCCATCGCTGGCCTAGCCATCCCTCTACTCACCCACACTGCTGTTATTCTCCCGACGGCACCAGACTCAACCTCGTACTCCCCACCGCGTGGGCAGCCACTGCCGTGTCTTCCCCGGCTCCGTGTCGTTCCCTTCGTAGGCCTCGACGTCGTCCATCGCCCTGGTGCTCTCGGCGCGGCGTGGTCAACATGGTCAACGAATGACATCCATCAGAAGTGGACTGTACGTGGAAAGGCTGACAACTGGGTCCACGGCCGCACACAAGGAAATGCCTCCTTATTACGCGCAAAATAATGATTCTGTCAGGACCCCGATTCCAAGTCACATCGATCTAGCCGGTAACACCTCATATCACTTTGTGGCCTCACGCACGGTATTCCCATGGGTGTCGCCTTACCATGGCCCGGGACCGTTTGCGCCTTTTGGCTCACGATATGATAGTGTCGCTAGCATCCATATGACAGAGAACCCGGGCCGACATGACTAGTCGTGAACCCATAGTGGCACTAACTTACGGGGACATGCTTACATGAATCATCATCGAGCATGTCGGTCGCCAGCTGCGGCGAATCCGGGCTGTAGCACTGGCTAACAGGACTCCGGTGAACCGGCTGTAGCAGGCTAGGCAGGACTCGAATGTCACCAAGCGTGACATTTCCCGAAGGGATGACGGAACCACGAACGAAGTGAATCACATGCCGCTACCAAGTGTTCCGGAGTCTGTAGTGTGGGCTAGCAGGACTCCGTTGAACCGGGTCAGAAGGACTACTATGGCTCATGGGAGCACAAGACTACATTTCCCCATAAGAGAGGCTACCAAGGATAAACAACTAGGTTGTAGGATCCCACACATACCAAGCATTTCAATCATACACACAATATGCTCAATATGTGCAATACAACATGGCATCACAACAAGACTCTACGACTCAGAGTATTTATTCATTAGGCTCCGAGGAGCCAAGTATTACAAACATGGGTCTCATGACCCAACATACAGAGCATACAAGCAACAAGCACATGCGAAAGCATAACTTGTGTGATTACAGACAACTACAAATGAAGAAGGCTGAGAAGCCTAACTATCTACAAGACCCTCCCAAGGGTACAAGATCGTAGCTGAGGTAACAAGCTAAACGTCAAAGTCCACGCGGAACTACTAGCGAGACTGGAGTCTCTCTGCAAAACATAAAATAAGCAAACGTGAGTACAAATGTACCCAGCAAGACTTACATCAGAACTATCTATATATGCATCGGTATCAACAAAGGGGTGGTGGAGTTTAACTCTGACAAGCCAGCTTTGACTCAGTGGCTATCCCGAACTACGATTGCAAGTAACTCTTTTGAGGTGGCGCTGCGAGTCCACATATTCACCATACCAATACACCACTATGGATCCGCTCCCGTATCCCTACGAGAACGCCATCCATAGCACTCACGCTTACCTTGCGCATTTTAGAGTATCCACTTTCACTTGTCTATGAACTGTATAGGCAACCCAGAAGTCCTTTTCTGCGGACACGGCTATTCGAATAGATGATGTAACCCTGCAGGGGTGTACTTCTTCACACACGCTCTCGCCACTTACCACCATGTACACATCGTGTATCTCGACAACCTTCAAGCGGAAGCCTGGCGAGGGAGTCGGCCACGACCTGACAAACCACACAAGTCTCTAGTCCCGGTTTATCGCCTATTCTGGTTCCATCCGCAAGGAGATCCGGCCGGGGTGTCGCTCACGGCCCCAAACGATGTGAGCAGGGTTCCCAAGCCCACCATCCGGGTGCCACTTGGTACACCGTGCCACTTTGGCTAGTTTGTTCCAAGCCCACCTGTACCGGGTGCCACTTGGTAGACTACTAACACTACCTACAAACACCAGAAACTAGTTGCAACTCCTGGACAGAGATCAGGTTGATTAATAAGTCGAGAGAGCTTCAAGCGCCCGGAGCCCAATGTGTGGTAGTAACTGATCATGTACTCTTCGACCGCGGCGCCCCTGGTCGCCGGTTCAACAGCGGTGATGGCAGCCGAAGGAGGCCTGTCTTGCGCCCGGCTCAAGTTTTATCGTAGCTTTTGACGCATTGGCTGTGCTCATGGCGAAGGCTAATCCGCCGGATCAGGACCTGCACAATGCGGAGATTGCAAAGGTGAGGAACAGATCACTAAAGCTAAAGCGGACTGGCAGCCGCGGACGTGAGGATGGCGGCGAACGGGCCGCTTTGGATGCGCAGCTTATAGGCTCATCTTTGGGTCGAGCGCGTCACATGAAGTCATGAAAAGGAAGTACAGATCCCGTTTACCTTCGGTTTTCGAGGGAAGAGAGCTTTTCAATACCCTGTGGGCAAGGACCAAGAATCCGCCGCCGGTGGTAAACCGCCGAAGCACTGGGACGGCCGCCGCGTTCAGCCCGTGTGATAGATCTGCCTCGCCATCATACCGCACGCCCCGGTGTGCAGACACCTCCGGTCACTACTCCAACCCGATGGATAACCTTGTTGCGGCTGCGGCACGGCTGGAGGCGATTCCAATTGAAGGTGATTCACCACAGGCGGTAGAGACACGCCGGGTTAAGGAGCTCCTCAGGACGACCCTGGCTCAACAGGAAGCGTATTCATACAGTCGGGATCGGATCCACTCTACCCCCCGCCCAAGCCGGAGCTATAGCCGACGCGCCGACGAACCGGCCGTGTCAAGCAATGCGCAGCATGGTCCGCCTCGCGGCAACAACCCGGCGGGTGGCTTCGAAGATGCTCAAGTGGTAGTGGACCGCGCCAGGGCACGTAGGGAGGCCGAGTTAGCAGCACAATCTGAGGATCATCAGCTCGCGCCGGTTCGTCCGACCATCTTCGAACCAGGGGTCACGTCTGGCTCTTTGGGGGTGCCTTGCCTCGTCCCCGCTTTACGCAACGTGCGTTTGCCCAAGGACTTCAAAGGGCCACGCAAGGTGCCCAATTATACTTCCGATTTGGCTCCAGAAGCATGGATAGAAAGCTATGAGATGGCCATGGAGATGCTGGATGTGGATGAAGCTGCGTGTGCGAAGTACTTCACAATGATGTTGGAAGGCACGGCCCGGACTTGGTTGAAGAACTTGCCGCCCAACTCGATCAGTTCATGGACCCAGTTGCGGACCCGGTTCATTCAAAATTTCAAAGACACCTGTAAGCAGCCCATGTCGGTGGTGGATTTAGCGGCCTGTGTCCAGGCGGAGGGAGAATCCACAACCCATTGGGTGCGCCGCGTTTCGGAAGTTTTACATTCTTCAGACCGGATCAACCCTGATTCCACGATCTTAACCTTGGAAGCCAATTGCCGGTTTGAACCGTTGAAATTGAAGCTGGGTCGCATGAAGCGTTTTTGCAATGACATGGGCACTCTAATGGGCGTTTTGGTAAAGTATGCTGATTCTGATAGTACCAAGGATCCCGAGTCTGAGGATGACGAAGTGGGGAAGGGAAAACAGAACAGCAACTCCAGAGGCCAGCAGCATCATTCGGCAGGCAATGGAGGGAACAAGCGTAAAGCAAACGGTAACATGGGCTTTGTAGCCAACACCAACGCGCACGACAAGGGTCAACGCGCAAGGGTAAGCAATCAAACCGGGCGGTCACAATCCGGATCGTCTGAATTACATATTGAATCAACCTTGTCCAAGCATGGGACGAAGGAGGCACCGCAAACCACCTTTGGAAGGATTGTTATATTATGCAGAGTTCAAAACTCTAACTCTTTCCGGTATGATCAAGGGCCCGGAGGCGGTTCAGGGTCCGCCCCGGGTTACGGTGGAGGAAATTCCGGCCCAGGGTTCGGTGGTAATCCGGGCGGGCAAGGCAATCAGAGTAATCAGAACAATCAGAGTAATCAGAACAATCAGAGTAATCAGAACAATCAGAACAATCAGAACCAAGGGGGTTACAATCAACAACAGCAGCAGTCGGGTTACCAAATTAACCCAAAGCAGTTGAACGGTGGACAAAGGCTACGTCTTTACCACCAGCTTGGACAGACGAGACCGAAAACTTCGTAAGCGGGCGGTCGGTGTTGTTGAACTGCTGCGCCGCATTACCACGCTGGTCGAGCAACCTATCGTATGGAGCAGAGGACCATCCTCCCGGGTTTACAATCCGGCCGCTTAGCCCTGGTGGTGGCGCCTCAGGTAGGAGGATACAAGTTTACCAAGGTGCTTATGGATGGAGGGAGCAGCATCAACATCCTGTACTACGAGACCTTCCGGTGTATGGGGTTAACGGATAGGCATCTTAGGCCGTCCAGCACAGTGTTTCACCGTGTGGTGCCTGGCAAGTCGGCATACCCGATCGGTAAGATAGCTCTGGAAGTGGCCTTTGGGGACGAACATGACTCCAAATCGGAAACATTGACGTTTGAGGTGGTGAAAATTCAAAGGTGGTGAAAATTCAAAGCCCTTACCACGCCCTCTTCGGGCGGCCGGCTTATGCTAAGTTTATGGCACGGCCCTGTTATGTTTATTTGCAGCTGAAAATGCCGGGTCACAAAGGGACGATAACGGTTCATGGAGCCGCCGGATCGCTTTGGTCAAAGGCGAGGAAGGTGATGCGGCTTATGCAGAGTCGGTTTGTGCCATCAAGAGCTAAAGTATTATAAAGACAATGTTGACCCGGCGGATATGACCCCTTTAAAGAAGCCAACTACAGAGCACAATCCGGATTTGAAGTTCAAATCGGCGGTGAGACGAAACTTGTTGATTTTGTGCCCGGCGATTCGTCCAAGCAGTTCACCATCGGTGCCAACTTGGATCCTAAATAGGAAAGCGCTCATCGAAGTTCATCCGTGAGAATCGGGACATTTTGCATGGAAGCCTTCCGACATGCCGTGTACCGAGGAACTCACTGAGCACACTCTTAATGTTGACCCCAAGTACAGACCGGTAAGCGGTTTCTTCGCCATTTAATGAGGAAAGGCGCAAGGCCATTGGAGAGGAAGTTGCTAGGCTCTTAGCGGCAGGGTTTATCGTTGAAGTCTTTCATCCAGAGTGGCTTGCTAATCCGGTGTTGGTCCTTAAGAAGAATGGCACTTGGCGCATGTGTGTGGATTACAGATCTTAACAAAGCTTGTCCAGCAGATCCTTTCACCCTCCCCCGCATTGACCAGATTATTGATGCTACGGCGGGTTGTGAGCGTTTGAGCTTTTTGGATGCGTATTCCGGTTATCACCAGATTAAAATGGCAGTTAAGGACCAGGAGAAGACGGTGTTTATCACCCCTTTTGGAGCCTTCTGCTATGTATCTATGCCTTTTGGGCTCAAGAGCGCCCAAGCAACTTATCAGCGTTGCGTACAGAATTGCTTGCACGAACAGATCGGTCGTAACGTGCACGCTTATGTGGATGATATCGTGGTGAAGTCAAGGCAGAAGGAAACGTTGATTGAGGATTTAAAGGAAACTTTTGACAACTTGCGGGTGTACAAGATGATGCTCAACCCGGCCAAGTGCGTCTTTGGTGTTCCGGCAGCAAGTTATTGGGCTTTCTCGTGTCCAACAGGGGATCGGCTAATCCGGAAAAAATTATGGCTATCACCTCCTTGGCTAAGCCAAAGTGCATCAATGATGTCCAGCGTTTGGCAGGCCGGATTGCTGCGCTAAGCCGTTTTATCAGCCGCCTAGGCGAGAAGGCCATTCCTTTGTACCAGATGCTGAAGAAGACGGATCAGTTTGTCTGGAGTTCAGCCGCTGATGAAGCACTGGAGGATTTGAAGCGACAGTTGGCCAACCCGCCGGTTCTCGCCGCTCCCATTGACAAAGAGCCGCTGCTGTTATATGTTGCTGCTAATGCCGGGGCGATTAAGCGTGGCCATCGTGGTGGAGCGGAAGGAGGCGGGAAGGAGTATCTGGTTCAACGGCGGTTTATTACATCAGCGAGGTCCTCATTGAGTCTAAGCAGATATCCACATTGGCAGAAGCTGGTATATGGGGTTTTTATGGCAAGCCGGAAGCTAAAGCAATATTTCCAGGGGCACCCCATCACGGTGGTCAGTTCAGCTCCCTTGGGTGACATCATACAGAACCGGGAGGCGACTGGCCGGATTGCTAAGTGGGCTATAGAGTTGGGGCCGCACGGTTTAAGGTATGTGCCTCGGACGGCAGTAAAATCTCAGGCACTTGTGGATTTCATTAATGATTGGACGGAGTTGCAAGCGCCTGAAGAAAAGCCGGATCATACCTATTGGACCATCCACTTTGATGGGTCCAGGCAATTGGAGGGCTCGGGCTGGAGTCGTATTAACTTCCCCGCGAGGTGACAAGTTCTGTTACGTTCTCCGCTTAATGTTCCCTTGTACTAACAATGCAGCTGAGTATGAAGCTTTGCTCCATGGTCTCCGGATGGCTAAGGAAATAAATCTCAGCCGGGTTAAATGCTTTGGTGACTCGGACTTGGTGGCCCAACAAGTATCAGGTACTTGGGATTCCAAAGATCCACTCATGGCTGCATACCGTCGGGAGGTGGATGTTGTCGCAGGGCACTTTAAAGGATATCGTGGACCATGTGGATCGTCGAAAGAACGAAGCGGTGATGCTTTAAGCCGATCGGGCTCTCAACGTAAACCAGTCCCACCCAACGTCTTCCTTGATGTACTGCACAATCCGTCAGTTAAGCTTCCTGATGAAGTTGATTTGGCTATTCCTGATCCGGAGGCTCAGCTGGTGGCGGCCTTGCATGTCATTCCGGATTGGACGCTCCCTCATTTGGCATACATGAACCGGGGCGAGTTACCAGAAGATGAGACGTTGGCCCGGCAGATAGTTCGGCGGTCTAAGTCTATGACCATTGTTAATGGCGAGTTGCATCATTGCGGTGTCGTATGCGTTTCAGCGCTATGCGTGTCCCCGAGGAGGGTTGTGAGATATTGCGAGAGATCCATGAAGGGGACTGTGGTCACCACGCCGGTTCAAAGTCCTTGGTGGCCAAAGCGTTCCGCCACGGTTTCTATTGGTTGACCGCCCATGCCGATGCGTAAGATCTGGTCCGACGATGTGATGGTTGCCAAAAGTTTTCCAGACGTGCTCATGTACCGCCCAAGAATTGAGGATGATTCCAATTACTTGGCCGCTTATGCGACTTGGGGCTGGATATGGTCGGACCTTTCAAAAGGTCCAAGGACAAGAAGACCCACCTGTTGGTGGCGGTCGACAAATTTACAAAGTGGGTGGAGGCGAGCCCGTTAGCAAGTGTGATGCGCCACGGCGGTTCGGTTCATCAAAAGGTGATTTTCCGGTTTGGGTTTCCACACGGTATCATCACGGACAATGGCACCAATTTGTCCAAGGGAGTCATGAAGGCGTTTTGTGAGCGAGCACATCCGGCTTGACGCGTTTCTTGATGGCCCACCCGCAGTCCAATGGTCAAGCGGAACGAGCTAATCAGGAGATCTTGAAAGGTATCAAACCCGGCTTATGGTCCCTTTAGAGAGGACGCCGGGTTGTTGGGTGGAAGAGCTTCCATCGGTGGTATGGAGCATCAACACTACCCCTAACAGATCTCATCGGATACACACCGTTCTTTATGGTCTACGGAGCGGAGGCGGTCCTGCCCAGCGATATCCGCCACGACTCACCTCGGGTGGCAGCTTATGTTGAGGCGGATAGCGAGGCTGCACGGCAGACGCGTTAGATCGACCGGATGAAGAGCGAGATATGGCGGCTGCTCGTTCGGGCGGTTTACCAAACAGGATCTTCGTCGGTATCACAATCGGCGGGTTAAAACCAGAACCTTTCGTGAAGGAGACTTGGTGCTTCGGCTCATTCAAGACCAGAAAGATATGCACAAGCTATGCCCACCTTGGGAAGGGCCTTTTGTGGTCAGCAAGAATCTGCACAACGGGTCATACTATCTGATTGATGTTCGAGAGCGAAAGGACTCACACACGTCAGAGGAGGAGACCAACAGGCCGTGGAACATAGCTCATCTTCGGCCTTATTATACCTGAGCCATCGGCTCCACTTATGTACATATTAAGACAATGTATATATTATGAATAAAAGCAATAAACCGGATCCTCGGCTAAAGCGGGGTATCTGTTCTGTGAAAAGTCCGGTTTGGGTACATGGAGATGTTGTCGTAAAGCAGCCTCCGGTTTAACCCTTGATCTTGCTTTTCATAAGTTTTTGTCACTTGGGGGCTTGGTCGTGTCCGAACCACTGCAACACCTTTTGACGGGCGAAGCCACCAGATCACTTGGGGACATGGTCACGTCTGAACCAACACGCCTCTTGGTCGGCCTAAGGCCATAGAATCACTTGGGGCTTGGTCGAATCCGAACCATTGCATTGCCACTTGATCGGCATAATGCCACGATTTCGCTTGGGGACTGGCTGACTTGAACCATCGCTACACCTTATAGGGAGCTTGGTCCTGTCCGACCATGGTAACACCATCTGATCAGGCTCAATAAAGCCTCTTCTTGCAAACGGTTTTTATCATTGCCTTTGCTTCCGTATGGTTTGCATACCAGTTATTTGACTTTTGTTTGCCTTCTTAATCCGGCGATTTTTTCCGGTTTGATTTTTTTTCTGTTAACATCCCATTATGGAGTAACAGGGGGCTTGTCATGACCCGACACGGTTTACACGGTAAACCGGTATTATACACACAGGAGTTGTTCTCCTTTGACGGTAATGATTTATACAACCTCCGCCCCAAGTTTGGCTAGGCCAACTGCATGCCCGACGCTGGCAGGTATTTTTTGATCATATACCTCAATACTTTCTTATGTAAATATATAGGCGTCCCAAGCCGGCTAGAGATGCAAGCCGCCGTGGCGGTTTAAGAATTTGTGATTGCAGGCAAAATACATTGAAGGTTTCAATACTTCAAACCAAAGTATCAGCACCGCCGCGCAAAAGTTACAGACGGAGGGTATAAAGGCATGTTCAAGAACAAAGTGCTAGCTATTCTATTACAAAGCCTTCCAAGGCCCAGTGGTTCGCATGACGTTATGGCCAGCAGCTTCTGATGCATCACCCGGCTCGACGGATTAAGCTTCCTCGCCGGGTTGACGTGAGGAAGAGGGGGCGTTTGGCGTCGGTTCAACTTCTTCCTCTTCATCACCCAAAGCCCGGAAGTCATTGGTAGACCAGTCAATCCGGGTTAAGGCCTGAAAGACAGCCTCTTCACTTATAAGCTCAGCCGGATCAACATCAGGGGCATAAGTGTGCTTACGGGTTGGAGGAACAAGGCTCTGCACTTCTGGAATGACAAACTCCACCCGCTTGTTGTTTGCGTCATAAAAAAAGCGGTAAACCGCCGGGTTAACCTGCTGCCCGATTGACTCGCCCGGTGACGCATCTCCTTTGTTACTCATTTCAGAGCGTCATTATCAAAGGCTTCACCGTTCTCTTGAGCTGGAAAACCCTTGGCTATATCACCGGATCAAGGTCTGCTATCCACGCCTTTGGCGCGAGTCAAAGCCGATGAGAGTGCCGGCCGGCCGCGGACCGTTTCAACTCTTCAAGCTGCGCCCGTAATCATGGACAGCCGGTCCGGTGTGTCTTTGATCAAGGATGGAGCTGTGTTGTCGTGCGATGTGGCACATATGACTCATTTGGCGCCGGTATACAGCCTGCTTTCGATCGGTGTAAGCGGCCTTGAGCTTCTTCTGCACGTCAGAGCCCAGATGAGCAATACGCTTGCCTGCACCAGGTTCAGACAGCTCAAGTTAAAACGGCAGCAACATTAAAGCAGGTGTATTCAGTGCAAGTTTTCTTACCAAAGATGGCAGAGGTCATGGCATGAACTTGGCACTTCACCGTAAGCTCTTGGTCACCGGTTTAAGAGCTGATTCGGCATCTTCTGCCCGTTTTGTCAAACCGGCTTTCTCGGTGTCCCATTTGGCCCGCTTCGGACGTATATCCCTCCTTCACTGTTCCATAGTGGCCAAGGCAGTTCTCAATTCGTCCTTGGCCTTGGTGGTCTCGCTTGTTGAGTTTCCAAGTTGGCACGAAGGTCCTTGAGTTGCACGGTTTGTCGGGTATATCTCATTCGATAACAAAGGGAGCACGTTAGTTGTGTTATTATAAAGTCCCAAGCTCAATACAAGTATTCAACTTGGCACTTGGGGGCTAATGGCTAATTGATCACAGATTCGGTATGGGATACAGAAATTAAGTCCCGTTTAACTATGCTAAAGTTGAACCGACCCTTGGGGGCTACTACGCAGCAAAGGTACAAGACAGGCATAAATCCTTACCTCATAGCGGTCCTTCATGCGATTTACTGCATCGGCTTCAAGGTCACGGCTTGTGTAGAGCCGGTTCGTAAAGTCAAGTGAAGTTCTTGGGCGTAGAAATTGTCATAAGTCGACAGATCAGTTTTCCCCTTATCTTTACTCATAGTGGCGCACTCTCCCTTGGCGCTGTGTTTTGCTAAAGCGACCGGTTGGCTAGGGGTGGTGTAGCCAGTGCCCGTCACAATAACATCATCATTTTTGGCCGGGCTGGCCGGATCGGCGGTCTTCTTTGGGCTTGGTGCCTTCATGCTCTAGCTCGGCGGTTCAATAGTTACGACCCGCTCTGTGGTCGGACTCGGTGGAGCAGGATGCGAGGTTTCCACTTGGGCCTCCGGTTCAGTTTCTGGCGGATCAGCAATATCGTCTCGGTACAACTCGCCAGAGCTATTCTTAGCGACTTCAGGATTTTCGCCCTGTTGCTCTGGGGTCTTCTCCGGATCAACATCTGCAGTATGCTCAAGAGTTTTGCTTTTTACTCAAGCGAGCCTTGGTGCTGCGGTGTTCGTAATTAGAGTAAGATAAATCGACCAATGCAACTATACAATCGAATTGGCGGGACAGAGGTATGATACTTACCCTGCAGCAACTTTAAGCGGAGGCGATTGCGTGGTTGATGAACCGCCAGAGGAGTTGGAAGAGGCCTGATAATTCGGGTCAGATGGATTGAGAGGACATCGGAAGAAACCCTTTAAGGGATAACGTTTTTCAGGAGAACAAGTCACCTCTGGACGACGCTTCCAGGTTGGTGTATCTGGTAAACCGGAGGAGAGAATCTGTTGACCATCGTGCCGGGTTGTACGGGCGCTCTTCAGCCTTTGTGTCTTCAAATAAGCATAGGAATGAGATTTTTCACTTTCCGAACGTCATGACGAATTCTTTTAACCGCACGAGGTCGGGGTCGGAAGAAAGAAGGATTACCTCAACATGGTCGGCATGGCTGGCTTCAGCATCATCCTGGGAATTAAATTTGTCAGTAAAGGGAAGAATAAAAAGTGACAAACTATAAGTAAGAAGAAACACAAGGTGGAGAGCCGGTTTACGGCGGCTCCCTCGTAAGGATATCAAGATTTACCTCAGCTTCGGATTCTTCATCTTCCGGCGGATCAGAAGACCCGGCGGTTTTCTTGCCAGCCTTTTTGGTAGCCTTGGACTTTATACGCGGAGCTCGGTCCGGTTTGGTCCGCCTCCAGAAGGAGCTGTTAGCCTGCGAGGTAACAAGAATTAATGAATATCAACAAAGTATTAAAGGCCCGAAAAGCGGTGAGCAGAGCTCATCAGCGGTTGGTTGGCAACACGTAACGGAGCCAACCCGGATAGGCTGCAGACGGAGATTGGTTCATCAAGCATCCTCTTCTGATCTCTGTGACCTCAAGTTCAGTTATTGGTAATTCGTGACGTCTTTGAGGGTCTTTGAGGCTGCCAAGATATTCGCAGCATCAATCCGGCCGGGCGGCTTAAGGGCGAGATGCCCCAAGAAACCCAAAGATCGCACAAGGTCCACACCGTTAGTCCATTGGCCATTAGAGCCCGGAGTTTAATGATCCGAGGTGCAAAGTTCTTCCGTTCCGGGCGGTTAAGCGTGAAGGCAGCGGATGATTGTTGCCGAGCGGTGAGGACGGTAACCCGGCAAAGGATTCTCGCTAAGGTGAGCAAGAGTTCCAAAGCAGAGAACCAGGTTTGGTTCCAATCTTTTGGATGGCTGTGGTGTTTGGCGTGGGGAAAGTCCGCTTCCTTCCTCTTCGGATTGAAACGCCGCCCAGCTACGTGTTGGGACCATCGAGAAAATTCCGCATTTGACGGTTCAAGTGAAAGAAATCCGGAACAGCTCCACAGAGGGTTCTTCTTGAAGGTAGACTTCACGTAACACTTGAAAATTGCATATGTTTGACACGGAGTTGGGACCAATATCCCGTGGATGGAGTTGAAAATCGGCAAGGACATCCGGAAGAATTTTGATCCGGTGGGCAGAATCCCGGTCTAAGTGCTGCACAAATACAATTACTTCTTCTTGCGGAGTGGGAGGGCATTCGCCATCCGGAACCCGCCAGTGGAGGATATTTTTAGCAGCCAAAGCGCCAGTGGTGACATATCCGTTGAGTTGCGTCTCGGTGGCCTTAGACCGAACCCAATTGCACGCTGCGAATTGCGGAGCCATTCCGGAAGATCAAAACTGCGAAAGGGAAAAATGGTTCACCGTTAAACGGTTCAGGCACATTATACAATGTTAAACCGGCAATTCGGCAGCCAGTTTCCGATTCCGGTTTAACTGAGGACTAATGGAGTGACGGGTTAGTTATCAAAAAGTTAAACCGCCAAAAGAGACAGACCTGAAAAATTTACTAAGTATGGACAGAAACAGGTTTCACACGCGAATGGAAGTGATTTAGATCTACCGAAGGTTCAGTGAAAGAAAATCTTTGCGACCTAGCAAGCCTCGTAGAGGGCAGGAATGTTCGTGCGTCCTAAACAAGAAGATCTAGGCAAAATAAAAGATGAACAAGGAGTAAAACGGATGGCGGGGCGGTCGCCGCACAGGATGTGTACTACGGCCGAATCATACGGCCATGGCAGGACAGGTATAAGGACACTACGAGGAACACCTATGAACTACAGGAGGAACATGGACCTTCAGATGCGGATCTAGGGTTCGAAGAGGAGCCTTACCTGGTGCGCCGAGCGGCGGAGGAGCGCTAAAGAGCTTCTTGTCCAGTCAGGGCAATGCAGCGTCTGGGCCGACGCGGCAATGAAGGTCGGCAACACGGTGGAGCTTCAGAGCCAGAACGTCGCGAGGAAGAAGAAGAGCGGAAGAAGAAGAGAAAGGGCCTGCCGGTCTATATATAAGGGACCGGGGCAGTTAACAAAGCGCGAGAATCGAGGTGTCAAAAGCGGCGGACAGCGCAGTGGTCGCCTCGATTTCTGGGATAGCATTAAATGAAAAGGGAATCTTACTGTTTGGATTTCTTTATTAAAGCTGACGTCAAGGCGCCCTGTTGCGGTGGTCGGAGGATGACGTCCACGCGTTCAAGCAAATGGCGGTTTACGGAGATGTTGAAGATTCACATGAACCGTTCAAGTCAATCTGGGGCCTAATGTTGGGGATATAACTATCGAGTGTAAACCGCCTCAAGGGGCCGGGTTACCCTCATCTATGATCGGGGCCCATGGAGGAGGCCCAAAGCCCGAGGCGGATTAGGATCCATTCATGTAAACCGCCTTAGTCTTATAACTTGAGTGTAAGATAAGAGAGAAGAGACCGAGCCGAGACTTGTATGAGCCGGATCGGGACTCAGAGACCGGCCAAGGCGTCAACCCGTGTATATAAGGGGACGACCCGGCGGCGAAGTTAAGGATGAGGATTCGAGGCTGAGGCGAAGCTATTGCTCCCTAGGCGCCGAAATCACATCAATCCCATCACAACTAGATGTAGGCTTTTACCTTCATCGAAGGGGCTGAACTAGTATAACTCCCGTGTCTTTGTGTCCGCTTTAACCCCTCTAGGTTAACCCGTACAATGGCCCTGCGACTAAGTCCTTTCATGAGGACAACTGCAGTGACAATTCGGCGACAAATCACAAACACAGAACTCAGTTCCTGAGGACGGCTGCAATGAGACAACCCACCATGTACTCCTACATCGCCTCTCACCGCTACCTTTACCAAATCGTGTTCACACACTTAGCTCTCAACAGTAGGACATGTTCATCACCATTCCTATTCATCCCGATGAATCAGACCTAACTCAACTCTAAGCAAGAGCAAGCATGACAAACAAGCATGGATGAGTAGGCACATCAGGGCTCAAACAACTCCTACTCATGCTAGTGGGTTTCATCTATTTACTGTGGCAATGACAGGTCATGTAGAGGAAAAGGGGTTCAACTATCGCAGCATATAACAGATGACTCGTTATTGTCCGAATGCAGTAAAAGAGAGCAGGAGCGAGAGAGTGGGATTGTATCGGAATAAACAAGGGGGTTTTGCTTGCCTGACACTTCTGAGATAGCATTGTGTCTTCATTAGTGTCATCGACCACATCGTCGGAACAACGTCTACCGAGAGGGAACAACACTGGCAACAGAGAAAGAACACGAACAATGCAATGCAACAATATGATGCATTGTCATGACATGACAATATGCTGTGAGTTGAGCTAATGTGGCTAGGAACGATTTAAATGGAGTTCGTTTGAACACTAGATTCAAATTCGAACTCCACATAAGGCATTTCAAATGCCATTAATTCAAATTGTCATATATATTAGCTTTAGGTTGCTCAAACATGCATGAAAACGCCATAATCAGATTCTTTGGATTTTTCTGATAATTTTTTATATATAACTTATTTCATTCTGAGCTATAGATTATTTTCTATAATTTTTTGAAGTTTAAACTGTTTTCTGAAATTTCATGGATTATTTTTAATCCAGAAAACTATTAATTGCGCCAAGATCGTGTCATGCTCATCAAGAGGTCAATCATGCTGATCATGCGGTCAAAGCTGACGCGCGAGGTCCACACGTCAGTGACACAGGGTTAACAGGGGGTTTATCTTAGCCTAACTAAAGTTTAGGGGCGCCGGGGCCCACTTGTGAGTGTGAGTGGGGTTTGGTTAAGTGGTGATTAGCTTAGGCTAATCACCTGGCAGGTCGGGCCCGCTTGGCACGGCGGGGCTCGTCGCCAGCGACCTCTGGTCGCGGCGGAGTCCGCTCTACGGGCAACGAGGGCGGGGGATGAGAGCACCGGGGCGTAGCCCGGGCTCGTCCGCATCCAGCGAAGGCGGCGGGAGGACGCGGGGAGGTCGAAGCTCGCCGGAAGCGAGCTCGCGGCGGTGGCCGGAGGTCGGCTTCGATGGGGGGCTAGCTAGCGGACGCAAAAGACGGCGAGGTTAGGGGGAGAGTGCGTCGGAGCTCACAGTAGTTGCAGCATACGTCTCAGCGGGCTCGGGGGAGGTCGGACGACGTCTGGGCGTTTTCGGCGACCTCGGAGATCGGGGGTTGAATACGACGGTGGTGACGGTGTTGCAGGCCTCCTGCGGTCGCGTGCTTTGGCGTGTGGCTCCACGGCGTCCAGGCGGAGCTAGGGGACTGCACGGCGAGGCGAGGCATGCGCAGTGGCTGCGGTGGTGCTCGTCGGTGCCCTCAGACGCGAGCGAGGAGAGCGGGGGATAAAGGCAGAGGGGAGGAGAGGGACACGGGAGAGAGAAAAGAGAGGGCCAGGGGTGCATGGCATCACCTAGGGAGACCCAACGCATCGAGGAGGCAACCAGGCAGGCAGGAGGTGGCCGGCGCGCGGCAACCACGCGCCCTCGTGCCTTCTGGCACGAGGTTGAAGGAGGCAGTGCTGTGGCTGGGCCGCTACAGTGGTGGGCCACATCTGGCCCGCTAGGTGGGCTGCGTCAGGTAAGTTCTACTCTGTTTTACTTCTCTTTTGTTTTCTATTTATTTAAACATTTGCCACTGTTCAAAAATTCAAAGCTGAACTTAAACAATGTCAAACATTCCTCTGAATATTTTGATGTTGCTGAATGGACTATTCCAAATTCACATAAAATATTTCAGGGTATTTGGAAATATACTCTATACATGTTATGAATATAATTCCAAATGCAAATAAAACAATGATTTAAATTCAAAGGCTCAAAATATTCCTCAAAAATGTTCATTATTTTTGGTTTGGTGCAAAAACCTCTGCCAAATATAACCAACATTATTTAAGGCCATTTTGGAACATTGAATGCATTTTCCACGGCTCTTTGCCCTGCTTTTGATTAAAGTTTTGAGGCTTCAACAATCCTCAATTCAAGTTCCAGAAATTTAAATATGATGCATGGATGCAATGCCACTAATTACAAGCATTAAACTGGGGCTGTGACAACTCACCCCCACTAAACAAGAATCTTGTCCCGAGATTCAAGACGTGAGGTAAGAAGACACTGGGGACACAAAGCTAACACGATCTTCACGATCCGACTGTCCTCCTCGAAGATGTTGATTTATTGCTTCAAATTGATCTTGACATCTTTGCTTTTGAGATCTTCATCCAACACGATTACGATAGGAAGAAACTCTACAGAAAACGATCTTCTCAAAGATCGGGTAACTCAAGATCAACTCATGGAGCGAGATGTTGAAACATCTCTTGAGCTGAGACACAAAACACACATTGAGAGGAAGGGAAGATACAATTGACGAAGGTTTAATTTGGTAGGCAACAATTCCACGCTTGAGTAAGATGGAACATGAGTTCAAAGAAGCGAGAAGATAATTTGCCATGATTCCATAACAGAGCACCTTGGGAGAGGTGACTCATGGAAATATTCCCTTAAGTGGCAAAAAGAATTACTTCTGATTCATAGATCATTGAAACTCTCTATACGAGCCTAAGGCAATTCGCAAACGATTGTCTGGAAGAGTTCGAAGAAGTAGCATACTCAGACTAGAATGGATGATGTGGACTACCTTGTTGAAGACAACATAATGGATGATTTTTGCCTAACATCAGAAATGGATGGGAACCATGGTAAGTCCACTTTTGAAGATGACTCTGGATAGCGATTACCGAGGAGGGAAGCCCATGGAATATTGGCACAACAGCGGTGCATGCTGGGAACAAAATGCAAATGATGGGAATGTTCCAACCATCATATCTGCCTGAGATTCAGATCTGGTTAGTAACAGGATACTTCAGACTCAACATGTCTGCAAAAGAAAGTTTGCAACACAATTCAACGAGATGACGTTGCGAGATTCTCAGGGGATGAACTACGATAGCAAGCTCCAAAACATGAGCGGGTTCTGCTACACACATGTGAACACGTTGTCCCAGACAAGCATGACCACATAGTAGTCTTACAATGAAACACTACCGAGTTCAGGTGTGAACCATCAACGAGGATATCGAAGTCCTTTTATAAGCCCGGGTTAGCTCTTAAGAAGGAGCTTCTTCTCCTTGAACAAATCAATCAGTGGCTTGTTGTGCTAGGAAACGCATATAGAATGGAGGCGGCCAACCTGTCAAACTATAGAGCACTTCGCACATGCGTGACTAATTTGGGATGATTCCAAGGAAGCAAAAAAAAAATTCTCGAATTCACGGCGGCAACTTGCACCAAATGCACATGAATTAGAGGAAGTCACTTCTTTCATCCAACATATCCTTCATGAACGGAACATGAAGAAAATTCTTACACAAGTTTCCAACACTAGCATAATGTTCAACATGAATCATGGAGAAGATAAAATGCTGCTGATGGGCTCAACAACAAGTCATCAAGGCTTCCATATAGATGGAATTCCACAATTTAGTGAACATAGTGTTAGCATTGGTCAGACCAAAAGATGTAATGGTGTATGCTCGAGGGATCAACCACGAGTACGACAACATTATGAATATCGTTGGTTCTGATTTGATTTGAGAATAGCCCACACTCAAATAAAAGTTTGGAGAAGACAATAGATCCAACAATTGATCATGAGGATCAATCGATGAAGACATCATCTTTCCTCAACACAAACACAAAAACAAGGATATCCCTTTAAATGAACTAAGTTAGGCAAGCTTCTATCTTCCAACTCTCCAAGTTGTTGTTTGGCTTAACCAACTAGCTCAGGGGTATCCAACACAGATTCTTGGAGAAAGAGTGGTTTATTGGAAAACCAACTTGATCACGAACTCAACATATCGGTCAGGGGACGACCTGGTGATACCTCCGTGAAGATATCCGGAAAATCACGAACCACCGATATGTCTCTAAGCTCGAGAACAATCTTGCTTTTCCAAGGCAAGACGACATGATTAGAAGAGCAAGGGATTCAATCCTAACTCAAAGATCGAAGAGTGTGCCAGAAATCAGGACAAGGTAGAACGATCAATCCTAGAATAGTGATTCGATAACCAACACGCTAAGAATGATATTAATGTCCATTAACTACCAAGCAACACGGTTGCTAGGAGTATTGATTTCACACATCATGGTTCACTTGTCGGCATTCCGGTTGCGACAACACGGGACCGAGGAAGAACATAAGAAAAGCTGGATTCATGAGAGATGCTGCAATTCTCATGACAATCCTGACATTAAGGGGGTAATGCTCCAGGGTAGAACAGAAGAAAAGCTGGATTGGCGTTTTGATCTGTGGAATACAACTACTTTGACCCAATCCTGGATATGGACGAGGTACTGGAGTTCGTTTCTCCTAGTCATTCCAGAATAGAATGGCTTGACGGACCACAAAAATAATAGGCATCGATAACACGAATGCACAACTAATCCTGACTATCAATTGATAGACAGAGGTCAGAATACAACTAAAGAGAGACAACTCAAAGGAACATATGGTTTTCTGAGTTGCGGATGCATAGATTTAGTATGTCAAACAAGCTCAACATATTTCTCCCAGATAATCCATGCAGAAAGGTAGGACTGGCAGATTCACAACGTAGAATGGAGAACTCATCAAGAGCAATCTTATTGTGATGGTTTGGTTCAGGAGAGCTTCTGCCATAAGTAGTTCATGGTACTTGGAAGAAGGATATACCATGGACCTCGAGGACTATCGCAAAGGTTACTAATATCCTAAAGGAACTAGCAAACACTCCCAAAATGAAGTAAGTAGAGTTAATCTCGAGTTCAAGAACCCAGGAATAGAATACCTACTAACTAAATGGCATCATGGGATGCTTCCGAGAATGACGGCCAGAATCTTCACACCGGGAACACAAAACATGGCTAGATTACTAGGTGGTTCTCTAGGACACCTAGGGTCATAATAATAGCTTCGACATATATATCGAGGCAAGGGAGTACCTCAACACACTAGTTGGTGTGATTAATCTGGCCCAAATAGCCATCAGGAACATGAAGGAATGATTGCAAGTGCATCAGACTATCTAGAAACCTGGGATGACTCGGACAACATAACGGCTATAAATGCTCAAAAAGATTGGGACATTCTGCAAAAGTGGTGGCATAACCACTCAGAGTCACAATATCAAGGTTCCGAGATCAACTGTCAACATACTGAAGTAGTAGAAACTAAACTGAGGCTTGGAACCAACAATACTATAAGAGTCTACGGATTAGTAACACATGAACCTGATAGAAAGAATAGAAAGCCTAGTTTCCTAAACCCTGTAAGAAAGATAGGATGAATCGGATCAGAAGGGCATGAGGTAAAGGAGTAAAAAGAGCCTTACATGCCCTTCCACAATCAATTCCCTTATATAACTAAAGCATTTCTAGACACGACTTCGACCAGTTTGGCTTGGTAATCCTACAGGCAGTCAGGCTCTGATACCAAAGCTGTCAGGACCCCGATTCCAAGTCACATCGATCTAGCCGGTAACACCTCATATCACTTTGCGGCCTCACGCACGGTATTTCAACAGGTGTCGCCTTGCCATGGCCTGGGACCGTTTGCGCCTTTTGGCTCACGTATATGATAGTGTCGCTAGCATCCATATGATAGAGAACCCGGGCCGACATGACTAGTCGTGAACCCAAAGTGGCACTAACTTATGGGGACAGGCATACATGAATCAACATCGAGCATGTCGGTCAGCAGCGTGTGAATTCGGGCTGTAGCACTGGGTAACGGGACTCCGGTGAACCGGGTTGTAGCAGGCTAGGCAGGACTCCGGATGTCACTGCGGGAGTCCTGGATTAGGGGGTCCTCGGACAGCCGGACTGTTGGACTATGAAGACACAAGATTGAAGGCTCCGTCCCGTATCCGGATGGGACTCTCCTTGGCGTGGAAGGCAAGCTTGGCAATACGGATATGTAGATCTCCTCCCTTGTAACCGACTCTGTGTAACCCTAGCCCCCTCCGATGTCTATATAAACCGGAGGGTTTAGTCCGTAGGACAACAACAATCATACCGTAGGCTAGCTTCTAGGGTTTAGCCTCTACGATCTCGTGGTAGATCAACTCTTGCAATACTCATATCATCAAGATCAATCAAGCAGGAAGTAGGGCATTACCTCCATCGAGAGGGCCCGAACCTGGGTAAACATCGTGTCCCCCGCCTCCTGTTACCATCCGCCTTAGACGTAAAGTTCGGGACCCCCTACCCGAGATCCGCCAGTTTTGACACCGACATTGGTGCTTTCATTGAGAGTTCCACTATGCTGTCGCGATAAAGGCTTGATGGCTACTTCGATCATCGCCAACAATGCGATCCAGGGTGAGGTTTTCCTCTCCGGACAAATCTTCGTATTCAGCGGCTTCGTACTGCGGGCCAACTCGCTTGGCCATCTGGAGCAGATCGAGAGCTACGCCCCTGGCCGTTAGGTCAGGTTTGGAAATTTAAAGTACACTGCCGACATCCGCGGAGACTTGGTCTTTGATGGATTCGAGCCCATGTCAGGTGCGCCGCACAGTCACGACGAGAACGACTTAGCTCTGCCGTCGGACGGTGTTCGGGAGATCACACCTGTGGTTACTACGGCCCTAGATCCGGAGTCGATTGCGCCGTCCGAGGATGGGTGAATGGACCCCGCCTCGGAGGCCACACACTCAGTGGCGATAGAGCCGAATACTGACTTCACCTCCTATGAGACCTGTGTCGCCGGATCCTCGGATTCGTCCCCGGCCACAGGCCCCGAACCGCCTGCGTCCATGCCTATCGAATCTGATTGGGCGCCGATCATGGAGTTTACCTCCGCGGATATCTTTCAGCACTCGCCTTTTGGCGATGTGCTAAATTCATTAAGGTCTCTCTCCTTGTCAGGAGGCCCTTGGCCGAACTATGTCCGGCTAGAGTGGGAGGCGGACGACAAAGAAATTCATTCCCCACCCACCACCCACTTAATAGACACTATCGATGACTTAACCGACATGCTCGATTTCGACTCCGAATACATCAACGGTATGGATGACGATGCAGGAGAAGAACAGGAACCACCGCCCACAGGGCGCCGGACAGCCACTTCATCACACGATATATATATGGTGGATACACCCAAAGAAAACAATGACGAGGAACGGAAGGATGCAGCGAGGGATAGTTCCCTCGGGAAGCAACCAAAGCGACAGCGTAGGCGCCGCTCCAAATCCCGCCTCGGCAAAAACAGCAATAACTGCACAAGAAAAAATAATACCCCGGTCGACCCCGGAGGAAACAACGACCACACGGACCCAGCGACAGAGCAGGATGAACCAGCGGACGACGAACATAGTACGAAGCCACTGTCCGATCACGGCGTTGCCGAGGATAAAGCTCATCAACCTCTCTCCGGAGAGGAAAACAGTCCGGACGATGATGCACACATCATCCCGGAAAGGCACTTGGAACAAGAGAACCTCCATAGAAGGCTTATTGCCACCACGAGTCTGAAGAAGCAGAAGCAAAGGCTTAGGCCACACAGGATACACTCAACAGTAGATGGAACAAAGTGCTCGACACTAAATAAAAGTACGGTGGCAGTCACCACACAAAGAGCTATCCAAAGTGCAAGCTGTTGCCTGAATTCGATGATGAGGCCTTAGAGCCTACACAACCGAAAAATAAAACGGCCGACCGGTCGGATCGACCACCTCGTGGCCGCGATAGGATGGCTAACGAGGCCGCACATAAGTCAGCACACAATTCACGCGAGGAGTTGCATCAAAAAGCCAGCGTGACCAGATCCATCTACGGATCTAGGAAGCGTGCTCCAGCACAGAATCAAAACCGAACACTACAACCGTCAGAATGCCATGACACATCCAAATACAGGGGTGCCGCGCACCCCCTATGTTTCACCAATGAGGTGCTGGATCACGAATTTCCAGAGGGATTCAAACCCATGAACATAGAGGCGTACGATGGAACGACAGACCCAGGGGTCTGGATTGAGGACTTCATCCTCCATATCCATATGGCTCGCGGAGACAATCTCCATGCCATCAAGTACTTGCCCCTCTAGCTGAAAGACCAGCTCGGCACTGGCTGAAGAGCCTCCCCGGAAATTCAATTGGAAGTTGGGAGGAGCTTGAGGATGCTTTTAGAGCTAACTTTCAAGGGACCTATGTCCGACCTCCGGATGCAGACGATTTAAGTCATATAATTCAACAGCCCGGAGAGTCAGCCCAAAGCTTTGGAACAGATTTCTCACTAAGAAGAACCAAATCGTCGACTGCCCGGACGCCGAAGCCTTAGCAGCTTTCAAACACAGCGTCCGAGACGAATGGCTCGTCAGACACCTCGGCCAAGAAAAACCGAGGACAATGGCAGCCCTAACAAGCCTTATGACCCGCTTTTGCGCGAGCAAAGATAGCTGGCTGGCCCGTAGTAGCAACAGCGAACCAGGCACATCTAAAGTCAGGGATGGCAATGGAAAACCACGACGCAGTAAAAGCAAGCGTCGAAATAACAAAGACAACCCAGACAATACGGCGGTAAACGGCGGATTTAGGGTCTCTCGACCTGGTCAACGGAAAAAGTCTTTCAAAGGCAATAGAGATGGACCGTCCAGCCTAAACAAGATTCTAGACAAATTATGTCAGATTCATGGCACCTCTGATAAACCTGCAAATCACACCCACAGAGAATGCTGGGTCTTCAAGAAGGCCGGCAAGCTAAACGCTGAACACAAGGGGAGGGAGACACCAAGTGAAGACGAGGATGAGCCTCGCCAGCAAAACACTGGGGGACAGAAAAAATTCCCACCAGAGGTCAAAACAGTGAACATGATTCACGTAACAAAAAGGAGGAGCAAACACGCACTCCGAGACATATGCGCCATAGAGCCCGCCCGTCACCCCTAAGTTCAACCCTTGGTCGGCCTGCCCGATCACTTTTGATCGCAGGGATCACCCGACTAGTATCCGGCACGGAGGATTGGCTGCCTTGGTGCTAGACCCAATAATCGATGGATACCATCTCACCCAAGTCCTCATGGACGGTGGCAGTAGTCTTAATCTGATATATCAGGACACAGTCCGCAAAATGGGGATAGACCCGAAAAGAATCAGCCAAAGAAATACTACCTTTAAAGGAGTAATACCAGGCCCAGAGGCCCGCTGAACGGGCTCTCTAGTACTAGAGGTTGTATTCGGTTCTCCCGACAACTTCCGAAGTGAAAAGTTAACCTTTGGCATCGCTCCATTCCGAAGCGGCTATCAAGCACTACTCGGAAGAACAGCCTTCGCTCGTTTTAATGCAGTACCGCATTACGCTTCTCTTAAGCTTAAGATGCCCGGTCCACGTGGCATCATCATAGTTAGCGGAAACACTGAGCGTTCCTTACGCGCGGAAGAACGTGTGGCGGCTTTAGCAGCCGAACACTAAACGGCCTCTCCAACCAGAATAAATGGTCGGTCGTCAAGACCGCGGACACGGCTAGATGAGTCCGGCGCACCACTAGCTGTAACAGCTTAGATAAACCTGAGATTGGTTTGATGGATATACCCCCATAGGAGGTACCAGGGGCTTCCCGCGTGTAAAAAGGACTACAGTTCGGCTATACGTCATTTAGATTGAATTTTAATGAGAATAATCAGTTTTTCGCACGAAGACTTTCATCTAAGTTTTTCTCTTTTACAAATGACAATCGTGCTACACCCTTCCAGGATACATCACGATGGAGACACAGGCGCAGACGTGCAGCAGGGCCCCGCTCAAAGGTTTCCTTTTAGATTAAGACCCTGTGTAAACCTTTCTTACTGTCTCTTGTTGCTTGACACCCCCCGGATACCTAACACAATCGTGAGGGATGCTAGCGTTGTTGGCATTTCGCCACGTCAGACTAATGCACGTACCTGGAAATTTAGGGTCCATTATCAAGGGCGTTACTCAGCCCGGTACATGTTTTAAAGACCGAACAACTTAGGGAGTGTTCGGCGTCGTGAGTTTGGCCTTATATGCACCAGCTCCGAGTCATGTCTTTGGTCAAATGTTGGGTTTTCCTGGCTCCCGCGTTTTGCTACCTTACGTTCCGCTCTATCGGCTAAGGTGGCACCGGGAGAACTACTGCGATTGTGCCCTGGTTCATCCGGATGAGCACCTCGAGAGAAAGCCGAAAACCGATCATCATGATAAAGCGCGAGACTGGTCAACCACTGATGATTTAGCGGAATCTTCGGGATTCCTCCGCATTAACGATGGGCCGGTTTAACGGTCATGTACATCTGGCGCCCGTATTCGGATGAGCGGAAGTACCGAGGCTATATAGTAGCCCCACTGTCAAACTCCTATGGTTAAGTGAAAGTGTTAAAGCAATATAGTTCGATTGCCTCGTTCGTCGTGCTACCACCTCCTTAATGGACCAAGACGTTGGATCAAGTGTGAACACACGCTTTTGCAAACACCCTGTCACACCCTGCATTTTGTAACATTTCATTTGCATTAATAAAGCATGAAAATGTGGACCAACAAAAACTTTTGCATTATTTGGCTTTTATTTGAGTTGGTTTTCTCTCTGTGACTTTTAAGTGCTCCCTAAAGTCAACACAACTCCACCTCATATACTTCATCTCCTTGCCCCAAACTTCTGCCCAATGATCATGCCATGTGTATAGTGCAATATAGTATTATCTTACAAAAATAATTTGGCCAAAAAGTATTTTCTAAAATTAGTTTTCCGAAAACCCCCGAATTGAGGTTTGCACTACAAGTACCTGATTTGGGGTATGAAAAATATTTCAAAGAGTATATTTGAAACCTATTAGATATAGGATTCCCATAAACCACAAAAACATAATTTTAAAAGTTATTTTCCTATTTTATTTAAAAGCTTTTTCTTAAGGCCAGAAATGGTCTTTAATAGGGAAAAATTATTTTGTTGTTTTAAAAATATTTGACAAAAATCAGGGAAACTCAGTGGGCATATATTTCCCATATATAAGAGTTTTAACACATGGTCATGTTCAAAATGTTGGGCAAAACCTCCCAAAACCATTTCAGCCAATTTCAAGGATTTGAAATATTTCTACAGGAAATATTTTCATAAAAATCCAAGGAAAATCCAGCAAGTCACAAATGCATATTGTGATCACCTTGCAAAGCCTCATGTCATTTAAAGTCATTTTGGTTCACAAAAATGCCCCAAAACCCTCTCTGACCAGAATCATATTTGAACAACTTTGTACTACCAACTTTCTCTCCTTGACCCCAACTTTGGTGAGCATGTTCACATGACCAAATAAGGCCACCACACCAAGTGGTGCATCAAGGAGAAGTGATTTTCTCAACTTTGCCCAAATGAGCTCAAAATGGGAGGAAGGCACTAATTACAAGTGCCATTTCACCCTGTGGAGTCTCATGACAAATGGAAATCATATACTTGCCCAAACCTACATAAAACACCTTCTGGCAGAATTTCAAAATGCAAATTCCAGCCTCTTCCCCTAATCTCCTTGTGCTCCACTTTTTACCACAACCCCTCCTAGTTCCCCTCTAGCACCTAGATGCTTTTCTGCCCGAGGAAGCAATGATGAAGGAGGGGAGAACCCCAATTTTCTTCTCTGGACAACAGATTCCTCCCTCTCTCTCAGCCTCCTTCTCTCCCCTCAGCTTTCCAAAGCATCCAAGGCTCTCCCCAGCTTTTGCCCACACCCCCTGCAGCCTCCAGGACACTAGTGGACACGCCATGACGCTGGAAAACCGCGGATGCCGGCCAAAGTCGCGCTCTGGGCGCTGGCAGGCACCCGACCATTGACGCCTGCCTCCCGGCCACCTCGATCCTCCCCGTCGCTAGTCGATGCCTCGGCGTCCGCTCCACGCCAGTGAGCCGCCCACTTGCTCCCGCCCTTCCCCTTTCCTGCGGCTCGCGCCAGGCTCACCGCCCGCTCGGCCAATGGCTGCACCGCTCCTGGCCGCCTAAGCTCGCCCGCTCCTCCTCTCTCTCTCCCGGCACCCTACACCACTCCCACAAACACCCCAGGTCCTCCATTTCCTCTAACGGCCACCCGAGCCGATCCTTGAGCACCCGTGAGGTCAGCGCCTATGGTGGACCTCGGCCGGCCTATAAGAGGCGACCCCGAGCCCCTGTCTCACCTCCTGTCGCTCCCCCACACTCCTAATCCACCTCCCGCACCACCCAGTTGCCTCCAGAGCCGCCCGAGCTCGAGATCGAGCTCGAGCTCCGCCGCCTCGGGTCGTCGACGTCCACGCGGTACAAGCCTCCTCCGCCCTTGTTCTCTCTCGATCTGGAACCGCAAGGCGTCACTGACCCTTTCCCCTCTCTTTCCCACTCTTTTGCAGCCGGGAACAGCCGGAACCGTCGACGCCCGAAGCACATCCGCCGCGTGACCTCGTCGCCGGCAAACCAGGCTGCTCCGGCGACCATCTCCACCACCACCCGAACGGCGACATCCCCCCGAGTCCAACGGTACCACCCACACATCCCCCCGTGCCCTATATCGCCGCCGGCGAGCTCGCCGTTGCCTCTGGACGGAGGTAGACAACGACGGTCGTGGGCCCTGTCCGTCAGCCTCACGCCCTGACGGGTGGGACCCCCCCGCCAGGTTTAAAAACCCACGCGCGCGCACCGGTTCGCCCGTCGGCTGAAGGCGTACTCCGCCTTTACGCCTTCGACGTGGCGGCCTCATGGGCCGGTTTCCGGGCCTGCTGCCTTTGTGGCCTCTCGCCCAAAGGGCACAAGGCCATTTTTCCTTTTTTTCTGTTAAACTTACAAAAATTCCTCTGGACTAAATATTAATCCAAATGAAATAATTCCAGTTCCTAAATTCTTGTAAAAATCCCACCTATTTAATGGTGCAACTTTCATTCAAATCCAACAACCTTTTCTTCACTGTGAATATTTAAATGTGATTTTAAGCATTTAAATATACCTTTGTAAATCCATTCCTCCTGTTATGCCACTCCAAATCCAAAACTAAGAATTTCCCCCTTCCTAGTATTCCTCCTAGTATTTTAGAAAAATAAGTTGACATTTTTCTGAGCACTTTGACTTTTCTGTTTTTATTATTGTCTTATTTTTCTGTTATTTTCTTGCGACGTTTAGATCCCGTATTTGACGAAGTAGCTGAAGAAGAAGGAGGAGAAGGATTTGAAGACCTCGAAGAACAAGCCAATCAAGGCAAGCAGCCCTTTGACCATGACACCCTTTTTTTCATCGGTACCCTTTTTCCGAAGTGCATGATGATGAAATATGACGGTGGTAAACTTGTGGTGAACCACCCATGCTGCATACCCCTACTCACGTCCTTACCTTGTTCATGATTGCATTGTCAAGAAACTAGTTGATGCATAATGATGCATGTGTACCATGAACTCTTCGTGGTTACAATCTTTCGAAAACCCCATCGGGTGCCCCTAATGCCCTTGGGAGATGTTGAACTAAGGTCACCACTTGAGGAAGAAGTGGTGTACCGAAGATAACTTTTGGAGCGTGTGTGTGTAAAACGATGGATTAGATTTATGTGTGATTACCGTCCCAACCAAACATGTGCAACCACTCTACCCCCTTTATGGGACGAGGCATTATTGATTACTTAGGCTGATACTAGCATGGTGCCCACATTACTAGTGACGGGGGTGACTTGAGGTCACTCTCGGGACGGGTTCGTGCTTGGATAGGCGGCCATGACTGTTTTCACAGGGCACCGGACACACCGTTGGTCCCTCGTGTATGCGTAATAATGTGAAAAGGGCAGAGTCCCACGATCTTTTTCTTATACACGAGGGCCGTGTATCAACGAAAGTGGACCCTATGTTAGTGTCATCTAGGGAAAGGTAATGATCGGTGCTTCCCAGTACTTGAGGTAATCAAGGGATTGTGGATGACACGAAAGCTTCCTGGATCTTGTGGGTAAAGTGCACACCTCTGCAGAGTGTCAAACTATTCGAATAGCCGTGTCCACGGTCATGGACAGTTGGGAGGTGCTACTTAAACTATGTCCAGAAATTTTTACAAACAACGAAGCATGTGTGTGTGGAAAGGGACTAGTTTTGTCAAGGTGGAGACTTGACATGTTGAACGACATGACATCGATTCAACTCTATTTATGTTGATATCTGTAACCTGTTCTAGAGGTTACCCATGTTTTATTGATGCATATCTCACAAGTTGATAGGACATCTTAACTAGCCTGGGGCTAGGTTGCTTACCCGTTGTGCAATTGCATTGTTACTTTGAACCAAATCATGGGATGCTTGCGAGTACATTCAAAGTACTCATTGGCTTGCCACTGGTTATTTAATTGGCCAGGCATGGAAGAACCGGAGTTCGAAGAAGAGTTCTTTGGAGACGAACATGCGAACTAGGACGTTTCCCAAATGTAATGCCTGTAGGGTTAAGGCAGATGGCATGGGTTCCACTTACCGACGAAGATTTCCGCTGCTTATGTTTCATTTGATGTTCAGCCCTTAAGGCTTTATCAATGTAATACTTGACCATAATGGTCATAATTTGTGTAAGACGGTATGTATGGATGTAAGACTCTTGTTATTCAGTTTCTGTGTGTTCAGTGAGCATTGATCTCTGGGATCACTGTACACGTGCATCCGATGATCTCGACTCATGAGTCGGGGTCCCCACAGAGCTGGTATCAGAGCCAGGTTGACTGTAGGAAGCTTTAGTTAGCATGGACGTTAGTTAGAGTGAGACTATCTACAAAAATTACCTATGTACCTATGTTTTCTAAATGTCCCAAACATAGCTCACATTCCCTCTATTGACCCTTCCCCTTTGACTTTTGTAGATGGCCGTCGTACCTGAGGACTTCCTGACCACCGGGTTTCCCGTACTTCTCAAGGACAGCCTCAAGAAGTGTCAGTTTACTCGAGCCCCCACCTTCTCCTACCACGAGCACTGGATCAATAGTACTAAGAAGGAGTATCACGTGGAAGTAGTCGTGAGGGCGAACGACGCCCCGACGAGCTGGTTCTTTGAGGGACCCCAGATGGCGACCCTGCTTCTCGCCGTTGAGACTGCTGCCCTCAAGGCGCTGACTCGCCTTCGGGATCTTCTGCCCGAGATGGCAAGTGAGCCAGCCACTCGTTACCTGCCTTATCATAAGGAAGGAGATGACGAGAGCAGCGCACCAGCCCCACCCATGGACGAAGGACTTTCTCTCCGCTTCCAGACCTACTTCAGCTTGTGTCTGACAGCACTGGCACAAAGACAGCCTCGGAGTCGATGGAGCTTCGGAAGGAACTCCAAGAGACCAAGGAACTCCTCCGCCTAGCTCAGACAAAGGCGGACAGGATCAACAAGGATGGTGCACCCCCTGGACAGCCCGTTGTAGCCTATCGAGGTGGGTGACCCCCATAGGTCACGCATGCCAAGGGATCACCTCAGCCGCGCCATATGACGGCGAAGGAGTATCGCAACCTCTTCACGGTGCCACCAGCGAAGTAGCGCCATGTTCAGCTCCTCCACTCCCCCACTCCCTCAAGTGACGAAGATACTGAGACAGATGAAGGTGAGGAGGAAGACCCAGAGGAGCCGGAATACGCGACCGAGCATTCCACCACTTAGACACCGTTCGGGACTAGGGTAGGCCGGTCTATAACCCTTAAGGTAGGATAGGTCGTGTACCCCTTATGCGAAGCCGAGTCCGTGTAATGGTTCAAATGAAACCATGTTGTGTTGTGCTTGCTTTCAACTTGCTTTGATGAAGTCGTACTTTCCTTTCGGGAACTTGTAAACGACTACATCCCCCTTTTGGTTTTAATGTATGAGTTTGGCCCTTCTGGCCCTTGTTTAACTTCAAAATTGTGTCACGCCCACCCACTTACTAGGCACCCCATCTATATTGTTTTCCCTCATGAGCCCTTGACCGCTCCAACAGGATGCCTGTTGTAACATGTACTGGTACCTCTACCCAGCAGCAAGAAGCCGGAGCAGGATCCACTCAGGACCAAACCCAAGGACAAGCTCCACCACCGCCACCACCTCCAAACATGGACATGACTCAGCATCTCCAAGCCTTCCGAGAGGAACACCAAGCCAACACTGCAGCCCTCCAGATGATTGCTCAAGCTGTCAATCGCCAGCCGGCGGGGAACGGCAATGGACGTTCCACGTTGGCAGAGTTCAAGGAGCATGCACCACCCACCTTCACCGAGACTGCTGAACCCCTGGATGCGCATTTATTGGGTCCGCACCATTGAGGATCTGTTGGAACTAGTCGGCTGCACTAAAGACCGTGAGAGGGTGGCTTATGCCTGCCTTGTCTTGGGGAACTGCGGAGCTTGGTGGGATGGATTCAAGGTCATGCATGCGGGGCAAAACATCACTTGGAATGACTTCAAGGCAGAATTCCGCAAGGCCCACATTCCTTCTGGGATTATGGCCATCAAGAAGCATGAGTTCCGAGCCCTGAAGCAAGGTAGTAGCACTGTCAAGGAGTACATGCAGAAGTTCGAGTTACATCAAGGTATGCTCCACGAGGATGTCAAGACCGATGTCGCCAAAGGAGCGCTTCATGGAAGGCCTTAACCAGACTAGGCAGTACTCGCTTGTTGTGTGTGACTGCCCAACCTTTCCCGATCTGGTGAACAAGGCATTCATGCTTGAAGACAAGCGACGTGCTTTGGATGATACCCGTAAGCGCAAGATGATCAGCAAGGGTAGCTCCAGCAACCAGAAGCCTCGCCAATGGCAGCCAGCCCCAGTCAGGCCAACCTATCAGCAGCCAAGAGCTCCTGTACCCCGCACCAACTATCCACCTCAGCAGTACTCCAACCACAGGCCAGCTTACAACAACCCCAATAACATCGGTGGCAACAAGACCAACAACCCAAACCAAGTCACTTGCTTTGGATGTGGTCAGTCAGGACACATCTCAAGGGTGTGCCCCAACAAGAAGCCCGATGCTCTGCGCCCCAATGCGCAGAACCCAGCACAAGGTCATGGGATGCCACCAAGGAACCAAGCTCCCCGCAACCCGCCTAACAATGGCAGGGGTCGTGTGAATCATGTCACGGCAGAAGAAGCCCAGGAAGACCCGAACGTCGTGCTAGGTACGTTCCTTGTCAACTCAGCACCCGCAACTGTTTTGTTTGATTCTGGAGCCACGAATTCATTTTTCTCCCTATTGTTTGAATTAAAAAGTGGCATGAACCCTACTCCGCTGAATAACCCTATGGTGGTAATAACCCCCGGAGCAGAGATGAGAGCCAAGATAGGATGTAAAGGAGTCGGGATTGTCATTATGGGGTAGACTTCCTAGCAGACCTTATCATCTTAAGATCGCAAGGCTTGGATGTAATCTTAGGAATGGATTGGCTCATCAAGCACCAAGGCTTGTTAGATTGTGCCAACCGGACTATCACTGTGACCAATGACCAAGGAGTCGAAGTTAAGTTTGCCTCCAACCCCTCCCCTGCTCAAGCCTCCCAAGTCAACTGTCTGACTGAAGTTCGATTGGAGCAAGTGTCGGTAGTATGCGAATACCCCGATGTCTTTCTTGATGAGCTACCGGGAATGCCTCATGACCGAGACATTGAGTTCATCATCGAGCTCATGCCCGGAGCAGGACCCATCTACAAGAAGCCATATAGAATGGGATCGGAAGAGTTAGCGGAGTTGAAGAAACAACTGGAAGAGCAGTTGAGGAAGGGATTTATCCGCCCTAGTGCGTCCCCTTGGGGATCTCCTGTTCTGTTTGTGGCAAAGAAGGACGGTACCATCCGCTTGTGCATTGACTATCGCTCCCTCAATGAAGTCACAATCAAGAATAAGTATCCACTTCCCAAGATTGAAGATCTGTTTGATCAACTCAATGGGGCCAAGGTGTTCTCCAAGATCGACCTCAGATCTGGGTACTACCAGCTGAAAATAAGACCCCAAGATATTCAAGACGGCATTTGTAACCAGATATGGCTCAGCATGAGTGCACGGTCATGTCCTTTGGATTGACCAATGCCCCTGACTTACTTCATGTATCTCATGAATAAGGTCTTCATGGAATATTTGGACAAGTTTGTCGTCGTCTTCATTGATGACATTCTTGTCTTCTCGAAGATGGAAGAAGAGCACGAGCAACACTTGAGGATGGTCCTAGACAAGCTTCGAGAGCACCAACTGTACGCCAAGTTCAACAAGTGTGAATTTTGGCTGCATGAGGTTGGATTCTTGGGTCATGTATTGAATGCCGAAGGGTTGTCAGTGGATCCCACCAAGATCCAGGCCGTGACTGAATGGCAAACCCCGAGCAATGTGAAGGAAGTCAGAAGCTTCCTCGGACTCGCGGGATATTACCGCAAGTTCGTTGAAGGATTTTCAAGCATTGCCCGACCTATGACCCAGCTCCTGAAGAAGGACAAGAAGTTTGAGTGGACACCAAAATGTGAAGAGAGCTTCAAAGAGCTAAAGAAGAGATTAACCGCCGCCCAAAGGTCTGGCTACACGATATTCACAAGGAATTTGTGATATATTGTGATGCGTCGAGAACCGGACTGGGAAGTGTTACGATGCAAGAGGGCGTAGTCGTAGCTTACCTTTCAAGGCAACTACGACCTCATGAAGAGAACTATGCTACTCATGATCTTGAGTTGGCAGCAGTGGTTCAGGCCCTGAAGACCTGGCGACATTACCTTCTAGGGAAGCGATGTGAGATATACATGGATCACAAAAGTCTGAAGTATATTTTCAATCAGAAAGAATTGAACATGAGGCAGAGAAGATGGCTAGAGTTGATCAAGTATTATGACCTCAGTGTTCAATACCACCCTGAAGGCTAATGTGGTAGCAGATGCCTTAAGTAGAAAGGCTTGTTCCTTGAACGCTTTGATTAAGGAAAGACTACTCGCCTTATATGAAGAACTTGAAGGCTTCGGATTGGAACTGGTTGCACCAGGATTCTTAGCCAACCTTGAAGTCAAGCCTACCCTGATGGATGATGTTAAGGAAGCTCAGAAGGGACACGAGAGTATTGAAGGCATCAAGAGGAAGATCAAGGCGGGCAAAGCCCCAAATTTCTCAGAAGATGAGCAAGGAGTTGTGTGGTTTAGGAATCGCATTTGCGTGCCCAACAAGAATGAGCTCAAGAATCTAATCTTGCAAGAAGCTCATTGTAACGCCCTCGATGCGGCTATATCTCCCACGTGTCGAGGCACGACTTAGAGGCATAACCGCATTGAAAGCAATGTCGCAAGTGAGGTAATCTTCACACAACCCATGTAATACATAAGGGAAAGAGATACATAATTGGCTTACAGTCGCCAGTTCACACAATACATAAATAAACATCCATCATTCAGAGTACACTCAAGGTCCGACTACGGAACCAAAATAAAAGAAGATACCCCAAATGCTACACAGATCCCCGATCGTCCCAACTGGGCACCACTACTGATCATCTTGAAAAGACACATAGTAACGACCACGTTCCTCGTCGAACTACCACTTGAGCTCGGTTGAGTCACCTGCACCGCATCGTCGGCACCTGCAAGCTGTTTTGAAGTATCACATGAGTCACGGGGACTCAGCAATCTCACACCCGCGAGATCAAGACTATTTAAGCGTATAGGAAGGACAGAGTAGTATAGTGGAGCTGCAGCAAGCGACTAGCATATATGGTGGCTACTTCGCAAAAGAGAGCGAGAAGAGGAGCAAAGCACGGTCGTGAAGCTAGTAGCGATCAAGAAGTGATCCTGAACTACTTACGTCGAGACATAACTCCAACACCGTGTTCACTTCCCGGACTCCGCCGAGAAGAGACCATCACGGTTACACACGCAGTTGATGTGTATTTTATTTGAGGTCAACTTCGGGTTTTCTACAACCGACATTAACAAATTCCCATCTGCCTCATAACATGGGCACGGCTTTGAAAGATATTACCCTGCAGGGTGTCCCAACAGCCCATTATAAGCTCTCACGGTCAACGAAGGATATTCCTTCTACCGGGAAGACCCGATCAATCTCGGAATCCCGGACTACAAGACATTTCGACAAAGCAATAAAACAAGACCAGCAAAGCCGCCCGAATGTGCCGACAAATCCCGATAGGAGCTGCACATATCTCGTTCTCGTGGCACACCGGATGAGCAGTCCGTACAACTAAAACCAGACCTCAAGTTTCCTTGAGGGGCGCTGCAAAGCACTCTAGTTTGGGCCAGCACTCGAAGGAGCACCGTCCGGGGTTAAAATAAAGATGACCCTCGGGCTCGCGAAAACCCGGGGGAAAAAGGCTTAGGTGGCAAATGGTAAAACCAATGTTGGGCCTTGCTGGACGAGTCTTATTCAAAGCGAACTGCAGATATATATTGTGATATCCCCAACAAGTAAACATGTTCCAAAAAGGAACAACATCTCCATGTTCCAACAAGGAACAAACTTCAGCTTCACCTGCAACTAGCAACGCTATAAGAGGGGCTGAGCAAAGCGGTAACATAGCCAATCAACGGTTTGCTAGGAAAGGATGGTTAGGGGTTGACATGGCAATATGGGTGGCATGATATAGCAAGTGGTAGGCATCGCAGCATAGGCATAGCAAAAGAGCGAGCAACTAGCATAGCAAAGATAGAAGTGATTTCGAGGGTATGGTCATCTTGCACGCAATGTTCTCGAGTTGTCGAAAGCTTGATCCTCGTAAAGCGTTCTCAACGGGTTCCTCGTCCACGTGCTCGTCTCCGGCTCTACCCAAAGCAAGAACACAAACAAAGGAACCACAATAAATCACGGTGCAATGCACAAACAACATGATGCAAAACATGACATGATATGCGAGATGTGATATGCAATGCGTATAAAGGCTCCGGAAGGAAAATGATGAACCAGACATCAACTTGGCAAACCAAGTATGCCACTGGAAAGATGAGATGATTTCCGTTGAAATCGATATAAAGATCACCGGAATCGGATGCACGGTTTGGAAATGACAAGCAAAACAAGAATGGCACAAATCTGCCATTAACAGCATGATGCCACTTAGCAAGCAACGAGAAATTAAGCTACTGCACCCAAACGTACTAACAAAGTATATGGCAGTGATCTACACAAGATGCTTAACAAAAGATGAGCACTGAGCTACGGCTAGTTCACATCATAACAGGTTCAAACAAGCATGGCAAAAGTGCACAAAAGATCAGGCTGGACATGGCAAAAACAGCATCAGGTTGCAATGTTTAAAGCAACAAAACTACATGCTACAGGAACTTAAAATACCTAAACAAGGCATGGCATGAATCTACTCAAATCATAGAACAAAAGTCCCTTACTGACCATAAGCCAAAAAGGATCAGAAAATATAGTAACACCCATGTCAATATTGAAAGTTTCGTTAACAGATTCAGCAACATGGCATGTCAAAACTTATAACAAGTAGGCATGTTTAAGAGCTCGATGCACTCACTACAGAGCCTTATATGATAAACTAAGCATACATACATCAAGAAGACATGGCATAGAAGACATACATGGCAAGAACAATAACATAGCATAAATGGATCAACCATAACAACCTTGGCAAAATTGAATAACATGTATACAATCTGCCAGGAAACATTTGATAGCAAAAGTAGAGAGCTCGATTGACTCAAGCTATGGTACTCCATAATTGCAAAAAGGACATGGATGGATAGAGCAAGACATGTTTAACAAAACATCCTTACTGAAGTATCTCAAAATATGCATGTATCTCTCGGTAGCATCAAGTTAACATGGCATCAAAATATCAGCTAAACAGGGCTGAAAACAGCAACATCAGGACACCTACTTTGCATGCTTGTGCTAGTCACCACATAGATCACAAAAATACATGGCATACACCCCTGGAAAGATGGCATGGCATATTAGAAAACACATGTAGGACTCAAATTCATAGGGTGCACACATTAATCATGGAAAAAATAACAAAAGTGCAAGTTCTGTTAAGAAACAGAAACTAACAACACATAGCACTCTTCCAACAGCATTTCGGGCGTCAAGGTGAGCTCAAATAAAAATGATGCAATGAGATGAAATGATCTATCCTTCGAGGCGTACATTTTGACATATTATACGCGCAAAATGGACCTACGGATGCAAAGATATACCACTTTGAAAATAACACAAAATAACAAATGTATCAAAGACTTGGAGAAAAAAATGGGGAGAGAGAGGTCAACGCAGGAACCGAGGCGGATCTGGATCGGGCGACGGCGGCGGTGGCAGGTCCTCCGGTGGCCGGACCGGCGAGGGGAGGCGCGGGCCGGGCGCGATCGACGGCGGCGGCCGGGTCCTCCGGTGGCCGGACCGGCGAGGCGGGGCGCCCGGCGAGGGCACGGGCATGGCGGAGACGGCAGCCTTGGCAGGCGCAACCGGCGGCAATCGCCAGCGGAGACGGGCGGAGGGCGAGGCAGAGGAGGACGGCGGCGAGCGGAGGCTCACGGCGGGCGAAGCAGCGACGAGCAGCGCGGCGCACGGGCTTCAGGCGGCCTTGGCGGGCAGCTGAGCCCAGCGGGCACAGCGGCGGGAGGGGCCGGAGGCCACGTGGCAGCCCCCGGTTGGGCGCGGGCGGCGGCGGAGATGCGTCCGGTGGCGGCGGACGTGTCCGGAACGGTGGCGTCCAAGGCGCGAGGTAGGGAAGGCTAGGGTTAGACCCAGATTGGAATGGGGGTTTGCTTAAATAGGCATAGAGGGAGCTAGGAGAGTCCAAATGAGGTGTAGTTTTCGCCCACATGATCGTGATCGAACGACGGAGAGCATGGAAGTGACTTAGATGGGTTATTGGGCTGTTTTGAAGGGGTGTTGGGCTGCAACTTAAAAGAGGCCTTTCATGAGAGTGCGGTTAACCGTTGGAGTACCAAACAAGCTTCAAATGACCCGAAACTTGACCGGTGGTCTACGGGTGGTATACCAAGGCCACTAGACAAACCTCGGTCCATTTCAAGAAGGTTTAGTACCCGCACACGAAAAAAACGTAAAAGGGGCCGTCGGGGGAGATAGGAGTGCCGGATTGCAAAACGGACAACGGGAAAAATGCTCGGAATCATGAGACGAACACGTATGCAAATGCGATGCACATGATGACATGATATGAAATGCATGACATGGACAAAATGCAAAATGAAGAAAACCCAACCACGGAGGAATATCATATCATAATGCCGAAAATGGCAAGAGTTGGAGTTACAAATATGGAAAGTTACATCCGGGTGTTACAACACTCCACCACTACAAGAGGATCTCGTCCGAGATCTAGGACTGAAAGAACTCCGGTTATTCGAACGGAGGTGATCCTCGCGCTCCCGGTAGCTTCTCGGTCGAATGGTGTGACCACTTCACTTTCGTGAATTTGATTGACTTGTTGCGAGTCTTGCGCTCGGTTTCTTCAAGAATAGCAACGGGTGCTCATGATAAGAGAGATCTTCTTGAAGGTCAATCTCTTCGAAGTTGATAGTGCGTTCAGGAGTCTTGAAGCACTTGCGAAGCTGTGACACGTGAAAAACATCGTGCACGTTTGCAAAGTTGGATGGAAGCTCAAGTTTATAGGCGAGATCGCCTCTTTTGCCAATGATCTTGAAAGGACCCATGTATCTAGGGGCAAGCTTCCCTTTGATACCGAAGCGACGAGTGCCTTTCATTGGAGAGACGCGGAGGTAGACATGGTCTCCGATTTCAAAAGCCACATCACGGTGCTTATCATCATAATAGCTCTTTCCGGGCGCGATTGCGCGGCTTTGAGATTCTCACGAATGACTTGGCACATTTCTTCCGCTTCGTGATCAAGTCATTGCCAAGAAGTTAGCGTTCACCGCCTCGCACCAATTGAGAGGAGTACGACACTTTACGCCATAGAGAATTTCGAATGGGGCCTTGCCCGAACTTCGCTTGGAAAGCTGTTGTTGTAGGAGAACTTCGGCATATGGAAGAGAATCTTCCCACTTCATACCGAAAGAAATGACACAAGCCCGAGCATATCTTCAAGGATTTGATTAACTCGCTCGACTTGGCCACTTGTTTGAGGATGGAAAGTCGTCTTTGAAACGAATGTTGGTGCCCATGGCCTTCTCAAAAGAATCCCAAAACTTGGAGGTAAAGATCTTGCCACGCAGTCAAGAGATCACTTGTGGAATGCCGTGCAAGGAGACAATCCTCGAGGTGTATAGCTCTGCCAACCGAGCTGCTGTGATGGATTCTTTGATAGGAAGAAAATGAGCCACTTTAGTAAGCTTGTCAATGACAACGAAGATAGCATCATTTCCACGCTTGGACTTAGGAAATCCAGTCCACGAAGTCCATTTCAATATGATCAAACTTCCATTCGGAATAGCAAGAGGTTGGAGGAGACCAGCTGGTCTTTGGTGTTCTGCTTTCACTCTTCTGCAGACATCACATTCATTCACGAATTGAGCAATTTCTCGCTTCATTCGAGTCCACCAATATGATCGCTTGAGGTCTGGTACATCTTCGTACTTCTGGGATGAATGGATAGAAGCGAATTGTGAGCCTCGTTCATAATGACTTTTCGTAGATCACCCTTAGGAACCACAATCCGGTCCTCAAAGAAAAGAGTGTCTTTGTCATCGACGTGGAAGCACTTGTACTTGGAAATGCCCTTGTCGATACCACGTTTCACCTTTTCACCATGGTATCCGTGGTTGAGCCTCACGAATCTGATCCTCCAAAGTAGGAGAGACTATGAGGTTGGCAAGAAGGCCTTGAGGAACAACTTGAAGATTCAGCTTGCGGAAAGCTTCACAGTAGATCCGGCCGAAAGGGCTTGAGGATTAGACTGCTGCAGTAAGCCTTCCTGCTCAAAGCATCTGCAATGACATTGGCCTTGCGGAGTATATTCAATACTTGGGTTGTACTCTTGAATCATTTCGACCCATCGAGTCTGCCTGAGGTTGAGGTTGGGTTGAGTGAAAATGTACTTGAGACTCTTGTGATCGGTGAAAATGTCCACTTTCCTTCCCAACAAGAGATGTCTCCATGTAATCAATGCATGGACAACTTGCCAACTCAAGATCGTGAGTGGGGTAGTTCTTTTCGTTGGGCTTCAATCGGCGAAGTATAAGCCACAACTCTCTTCTCTTGCATTAACACAAAGCACCGAGACCTTGAAGAGAAGCATCACGTAAAACTTGAATGGCTTGGATTCATCAGAGGAGTCAAGACAGAGCTGTGACGAAGTTTCTCTTTGAGGGTATTGAAAGCAACGTCACACTCGGGAGACCGGACATACTTCACATGCTTCAAGGAGGTTGGAAAGAGGCTTCGCAATCTTGGAGAAGTTCTCAACGAATCTTCGGCAATAGCTTGCAAGACCAAGAAAGCTGCGGAGCTGCTTGGCATTCTGAGGAGGTTCCCAATTCACAATTGCGGACACCTTCTCGGGATTAACAGCGATGCCCTTGGCGGAGATGATATGACCAAGATAAAGCACTTCATCGAGCCAAAATTCACATTTGGAGAACTTAGCATAGAATTGATACTCTCCGAGCTTGTCTAGCACCAATCGCAAATGTTTGGCATGATCCTTCTTATTCTTGGAGAAGACCAAAATATCATCAAGATAGACCAAGACGAATTCATTGGTGTAGGGATTGAAGATGAAGTTCATCATCCGAGAGAATGTTGGAGGAGCATTGACGAGGCCGAAAGACATGACAGTATATTCATAAGAACCAAAGCTTGTTCTGAATGCTGTCTTGGGAATATCTTGTTCACGAATGCGAATCTGATGATACCCCATACGAAGGTCAAGCTTAGAGAACATCAGCACCTTTGAGTTGCTCGAAAAGCTCATTGATGTTGGGAAGTGGATACTTGTTCTTGATTGTCTTCTTATTCAATGGACGGTAATCGACGCAAAGTCGGTCCGTGCCATCCTTCTTCTGGACAAAAGAACACCACAACCCCAAGGAGATGAACTCGGTCCGATCAAACCCAGACGCTCTTGTTCATCGAGCTGCTTCTTCAATTCCTTCAGCTCATTAGGTCCAAGCTTGTATGGACGCTTGCAAAAGGGTTCGATGCGGGCTCAAGATCAATAACGAACTCAATCTGGCCGATGAGGAGGCATACCCGAAGCTCTTCCGGAAAGACATCTTGGTACTCACAAACGATCGAATCGAGAGATAGCATCCAATTCTCCTTCTCATTGAGAGAAAACAACCGAATGGTTTCATCACAAGCGGCATAGATGATCACATCATTAGAAGAGTGAGTCAATTGAATTTCCCTGGCAGCACAATCAAGCTGAGCTTTGTGCTGAGAAAGCCAGTCCATTCCGAGAATAAGATCAATATCCGAGTCACCAAGAACAATTGGTTTAGCCAGAAATCTATAATCGCCCATCTTGATAGAAACATCCGGGACATAATTATTAGCTGTCATTTGCTTACCCGGGGACACAATTGATAAGGAACTAGGCAATTCTTGATAACCCAACTCATGCTTAGATGCAAATGGTCTTGAGATGAAACAATGCGATGCACCAAAGATCAAATAAGACTTTTGCAGGAATATCATTAACTGAGAGATTACCCATTATCACATCAGAAGATTCCTCTGCTTGAGCTGCATTCATCATATTCACCTTTGCAGACTTAGGATTATGCTTGACCACTGCATTGCTGGAAGATTTCACGGGAGGAGGAGGCGGAAGGCGCCTTTGGTTGAAGCACTTGTTCGCATAGTGACCTTTCTGCTGACATTTGTTGCAAGTCACCTCAGAGAGCGGACGGTGGTAAGGAGCACTTGACCTTGGAGCTTGAGAATTAGACTTGTTCTGATAGCTTGGGTTGGGTGGGTGGGAAGATCCACGGCCACCTGAGTTCTTCTCGCCGATAAGGCCGATTTGAACGGAGGAGGAGGAAGGTAAAACTTCTGCCGCTTAGCTGCCACTTGAGAGGAAGAAGAAGACTGAATCGCATCCCTGATTCTCTTCTTAGAAGCCTCACATTTGAGTTGGGCAGCTTCTTGCTTCAAAGTGCCATGTTGTAGAAATCATCATACTTATCTCGCTCAAAAGCACAAGAGCTAATTGCAGATCTTCTCTCGCACCACCTCTGAATTGATAGATCATACTCTTTTCATCGTGCACGCCTTGCTTAGCAAAACGAAGCGAGCTTCCTCGAACTGGATATTGTATTGATAGACGACATGTTACCCTGCTTGAGATTGCGGAACTCCTCACGCTTGCTCTCAACAACACTTTTCGGAATGTGGTGAGCTCTGAAATCACGGCGGAACTCATCCTGTAATGACACGACCTCCTCTCGAATCTTTGTATTGGTGGAACCACTCGGCAGCCTTGATCCTTGAGTTGAAACGATGCAAACTTGACAAAGTCCTCGTGTCCGACATTGCTACAATCAAAATGCTTGCAGATGTCCACAAGCCAATCGTCAGCCTGTGGCCTCGACACGTAAACCGAAAAGACTTTGGCTGATTAGCGAGGAACTGACTGAGAGTAGCAAAATGCGGCTGATTGTTGCCTTGACCTTGATTGCCTTGATTGCCTTGCCCTTGAGTACGTTCTTGCAAGAGCTGCAAAATCATCTGAGCATTGGCATTGGTGGCTGCCATGATAGCTTGCCAGGCCTCTGGAGGCGGAGGTGGAGGTGGAGGTGGAGGGTACGACTGATCCCTATCATTACGATCCGGATTCGAGCAGCGTTGGCGGAGCCATCTGAAGAGGGTGACATCCGTTAGTCATTTGATAGACAAAAGATAAGTAGAATCAACGGATAGAAATTGCAACATATAGTCTTCACAATAAACATTCGAACAAGAATGAACGAATGAATTCCAAAGTTAATCATCACACGTCCATTAAGGTGAGAAGCCACTTAGATAAAGATATGGAAACAACATCTGTCTTAGAAACAAATCAAGTATCACAACTGAAAACAAAAGGTTGGCTTCTAGAATGAGCCGGAACAAACACATGATAGAGATTTCGCCCAAAGTGTTCGTGGTGGGGCCCTGCAGACACGACGATATAGCGGCAAATCACGAATGACAAACAAGACGTCCCGAATCAGCATAGCCAAGGATTCTTTAAGACGCCTCACGACCAATCGAATCGACCGTGAATGGGCGGACCACTAAACTTTGAACCCCAATCTCAAATCATACATCTGTCGGAAAGAAATCCTGTAAGCTACTAGAATTCCCACCTATAAACTCCCCAAACTTTCTGGTTATGCAATCTGGTGTTGGGGATACAGGGGACACAAAATATATCACCCAAACTAACAATACCTAGATCCAAATTGTATCCATCCGTCAACACATAACCAAGAAATCCTCGGAAATCGTGTACCTCGACCTTCAAAAACATCCGTTATACAAGTCATGGCAATACTCCCTTTTCGCCTCGATCTTTGGGCTATCGTGGTTATCTCACCAACAACTGCACAAAAGAGATTTCGATGTCGGCAAAACTCAGGTATTCCAGAATCGCAACGATAAAATTGTGACGACAACACCTCGGAGCTCAACTCCCCGGGACACCGCCACAACCCCTAAATGTCGAGGCACCAAGAACAATGTTCTCGCCACAAAACCATCGGAACGATTCCAAGATACCCACGTGATCCTAAATTTTTTTAGTGAAATTTGAGGAGAGAAGAGTCAAAACACTACGTCGTGGATACCTCACAGAGCGACGAAGGGACTGGGAAGTAAAAGAATCCTACTCCGATATATATAATCCTAAGACTCAAAACATTTTCCATTCTAGACTCAACAACGCCAAAGAAACAATCAAGTAGGGGCTCCTAAGTCGGGAAGGCTCGATTACCAACTTGTAACCCTCGATGCGGCTATATCTCCCACGTGTCGAGGCACGACTTAGAGGCATAACCGCATTGAAAGCAATGTCGCAAGTGAGGTAATCTTCACACAACCCATGTAATACATAAGGGAAAGAGATACATAGTTGGCTTACAAATGCCACTTCACACAATACATAAATAAACATCCATCATTCAGAGTACACTCAAGGTCCGACTACGGAACCAAAATAAAAGAAGATACCCCAAATGCTACACAGATCCCCGATCGTCCCAACTGGGCACCACTACTGATCATCAGGAAAAAACACATAGTAACGACCACGTTCCTCGTCGAACTCCCACTTGAGCTCGGTTGAGTCACCTGCACTGGCATCATCGGCACCTGCAACTGTTTTGGAAGTATCTGTGAGTCACGGGGATTCAGCAATCTCACACCCGCGAGATCAAGACTATTTAAGCGTATAGGAAGGACAGAGTAGTATAGTGGAGCTGCAGCAAGCGACTAGCATATATGGTGGCTACTTCGCAAAAGAGAGCGAGAAGAGGAGCAAAGCACGGTCGTGAAGCTAGTAGCGATCAAGAAGTGATCCTGAACTACTTACGTCGGACAAAACTCCAACACCGTGTTCACTTCTCGGACTCCGCCGAGAAGAGACCATCACGGTTACACACGCGGTTGATGTGTATTTTATTTGAGGTCAACTTCGGGTTTTCTACAACCGGACATTAAAAATTCCCATCCGCCTCATAACCGCGGGCACGGCTTTCGAAGATATTACCCTGCAGGGTGTCCCAACTTAGCCCATTATAAGCTCTCACGGTCAACGAAGCGATATTCCTTCTACCGAAGACCCGATCAATCTCGAATCCCGGACTACAAGACATTTCGACGGCAATAAAACAAGACCAGCAAAGCCGCCGAATGTGCCGACAAATCCCGATAGGAGCTGCACCTCTCTCGTTCTCCGGGCCCATCCGGATGAGCCGTCCGTACAACTAAATCCAGACCTCAAGTGTCCTTGAGGGGGGGCTGCCCAGGGCGCTCGTTCGGGCCAGCACTCGAAGGAGCACTGGTCCGGGGGGGTTAAAATAAAGATGACCCTCGGGCTCGCGAAAACCCGAGGGAAAAAGGCTTAGGTGGCAAATGGTAAAACCAATGTTGGGCCTTGCTGGACGAGTCTTATGCAAAGCGAACTGTCAAGGGGGTCCCATAAATCACCCAACCGTGTAAGGAACGCGAAATCAAGGAACATAACACCGGTATGACGGAAACTAGGGTGGCAAGAGTGGAACAAAACACCGTGCATAAGGCCGAGCCTTCCACCCTTTACCAAGTATATAGATGTATTAATTATAGCAGATATATATTGTGATATCCCCAACAAGTAAACATGTTCCAAAAGGAACAACATCTCCATGTTCCAACAAGGAACAAACTTCAACTTCACTCGCAACTAGCAACGCTATAAGAGGGGCTGAGCAAAGCGGTAACATAGCCAATCAACGGTTTGCTAGGAAAGGATGGTTAGGGGTTGACATGGCAATATGGGTGGCATGATATAGCAAGTGGTAGGCATCGCAGCATAGGCATAGCAAAAGAGCGAGCAACTAGCATAGCAAAGATAGAAGTGATTTCGAGGGTATGGTCATCTTGCCTGCAATGTTCTCAGTGTTGTCGAAAGCTTGATCCTCGTAAGCGTTCTCAACGGGTTCCTCGTCCACGTACTCGTCTCCCGGCTCTAGCCAAAGCAAGAACACAAACAAAGGAACCACAATAAATCACGATGCAATGCACAAACAACATGATGCAAAACATGACATGATATGCGAGATGTGATATGCAATGCGATAAAAGGCTCGGAAGGAAAATGATGAACCAGGCATCAACTTGGCAAACCAAGTATGCCACTGGAAAGATGAGATGATTTCGGTTGAAATCGATATAAAGATCACCGGAATCGGATGCACGGTTTGGAAATGACAAGCAAAACAAGAATGGCATAAATCTGCCATTAACAGCATGATGCCACTTAGCAAGCAACGAGAAATTAAGCTACTGCACCCAAACGTACCAACAAAGTATATTGCAGTGATCTACACAAGATGCTTAACAAAAGATGAGCACTGAGCTACGGCTAGTTCACATCATAACAGGTTCAAACAAGCATGGCAAAAGTGCACAAAATATCAGGCTGGACATGGCAAAAACAGCATCAGGTTGCAATGTTTAGAGCAACAAAACTACATGCTAAATGAAATTAAAATACCTAAACAAGGCATGGCATGAATCTACTCAAAGCATAGAAAAAAAGTCCCTTACTGACCATAAGCCAAAAAGGATCAGAAAATATAGTAACACCCATGTCAATATTGAAAGTTTCGTTAACAGATTCAGCAACATGGCATGTCAAAAACTGATAACAAGTAGGCATGTTTAAGAGCTCGATGCACTCACTACAGAGCCTTATATTATAAACTAAGCATACATACATCAAGAAGACATGGCATAGAAGACATACATGGCAAGAACAATAACATAGCATAAATGAATCAACCATAACAACCTTGGCAAAATTGAATAACATGTATACAATCTGCCAGGAAACATTTGATAGCAAAAGTAGAGCTCGATTGACTCAAGCTATGGTACTCCATAATTGCAAAAAAGGACATGGATGGATAGAGCAAGACATGTTTAACAAAACATCCTTACTGAAGTATCTCAAAATATGCATGTATCTCTCGGTAGCATCAAGTTAACATGGCATCAAAATATCAGCTAAACAGGGCTGAAAACAGCAACATCAGGACACCTACTTTGCATGCTTGTGCTAGTCACCACATAGATCACAAAAATACATGGCATACACCCCTGGAAAGATGGCATGGCATATTAGAAAACACATGCAGGACTCAAATTCATAGGGTGCACACATTAATCATGGAAAAAATAACAAAAGTGCAAGTTCTGTTAAGAAACAGAAACTAACAACACATAGCACTCTTCCAACAGCATTTCGGGCGTCAAGGTGAGCTCAAATGAAAACGATGCAATGAGATGAAATGATCTACTCTTCGAGGCGTACATTTTGACATATTATACGCGCAAAATGGACCTACGGATGCAAAGATATACCACTTTGAAAATAACACAAAATAACAAATGTATCAAAGACTTGGAGAAAAAAAATGGGGGAGAGAGAGGTCAACGGCGCGGGAACCGAGGCCGGATCTGGATCGGGCGACGGCGGCGGGCGGCTGGTCCTCCGGTGGCCGGACCGCGGGGAGGCGCGTCGGGCGGCGATCGACGGCGGGCGGCCGGTCTTCCGGCCGGACCGGCGAGGGCGGGGCGCCATGAGGGACGGCGCTGCCTGGCGGAGACGGCCGGCTGCCCGGAGGCGCAGCCGGGCGGCGGCGGTCGCCGCGAGACGGCGGAGGGCGAGGCAGAGGAGGACGGCGGCGAGCGGAGGTTTCGCCGGCGGCGGGCGAAGGGCGGCGAAGCCGCACGGGCGCTTTCGGCCGCTGGCGGGCAGCCGCTGCCGCGGCAGCGGCGGGAGTGCAGTTAACTGCTGAGTACCAAACGAGCTTCAAATGACCAAACTTGACCGGTGGTCTACGGTGGTATACCAAGGCCACTAGACAAACCTCGGTCCATTTCGAGAAGGTTTAGTACCCGCACACCTAAAAAACGTAAAAGGGCCGCCGGGAGATAGGAGTGCCGGATTGCAAAACGGACAACGGGAAAAATGCTCGAATCATGAGACGAACACGTATGCAAATGCGATGCACATGATGACATGATATGAAATGCATGACATGGACAAAATGCAAAATGAAGAAAAACCCAACCACGGAGGGAATATCATATCATAATGCCGAAAATGGCAAGAGTTGGAGTTACAAATATGGAAAGTTACATCCGGGGTGTTACACTCATGACGCCCCGTATTCCATCCATCCTGGAGGGACGAAGATGTATCAAGACATGAAGGAAAGATTCTGGTGGCACGGGATGAAAAGGGAGATTGCCACCTATGTTGCGAAGTGTGATGTATGCCAAAGGGTCAAGGCCGAACACCAGCGACTGGCCGATTGCTCCAACCACTCAAGGTTCCCGAGTGGAAATGGGATAAAGTCGGAATGGATTTCATCACTGGGTTACCTAGGTTAAATAAGGGTCATGACTCCATCTGGGTTATAGTCGACCATTTGACTAAAGTAGCCCATTTCATTCCTGTTAAGACTACCTATGATGGCAACCAGCTAGCAACTCTATACATCAACAGAATCGTAAGTCTTCATGGTGTTCCTAAGGATATTGTGTCAGATCGAGGAACCCAGTTTACCTCGAGATTTTGGAAAAAGTTCCAAGAGGCCCTGGGAACCAAGTTGTCCTTCAGCAATGCTTTCCACCCACAGACCGGAGGCCAGAAAGAACGAGTAAATCAAATTCTCGAAGACATGCTCCGAGCCTGTGTCCTAGCATATGGGGCTAAGTGGGAAGACTGTCTCCCTTTCGCCGAGTTCTCCTACAACAACAATTATCAGTCAAGCCTCCAGATGGCACCATTCGAAGTGTTATATGGACGCAAGTGTCGCACACCCCTCAATTGGTCAGAGACCGGAGAAGGACTAGTCTTTGGACCAGATATTCTCCGCGAAGCAGAAGAGCAAGTGCAGCTAGTCAGGGAGCGCCTGAAGACCGCCAAGTCAAGACAGGAGAGCTATGCTGACACTCGTCGCCGATAGGTGGACTTCCTAGTCGGAGACCATGTGTACCTACGGGTAAACCCCTCAAGGGAACCAAGCGTTTCCATGTTAAGGGGAAGCTCTCACCAAGATTTATTGGCCCTTTCAAGATCACCGCACGACGAGGGGAAGTGGCTTATCAGTTGGAACTACCACCTGAACTATCTGAGGTGTACAACGTATTCCACGTGTCACAACTCCGAAAGTGTCTCCAAGTTCCAGACAAGCCTGATCTCTACAAAGATGTCGATCACCAAGCCATCGACCTTCAGCCCGATTTGACTTACCGTGAGAGGCCCATCTGAATTTTGGATGAAGCAGAACGACGTACGCGAAGCCACACCATCAAGTACTTCAAGGTCCAGTGGAGCAACCACCCAAGCGAAGCCACACAGGAACATGAAGATTACCTTAGATCCGAGTTTCCGTATCTCTTTAAAGCCTAGTTTAGGAATATCGGGGACGAGATTCTTGTAAGGGGGGTAGGTCTGTCACACCCTGCATTTTGTAACATTTCATTTGCATTAATAAAGCATGAAAATGTGGACCAACAAAAACTTTTGCATTATTTGGCTTTTATTTGGAGTTGGTTTTCTCTCTGTGACTTTTAAGTGCTCCCTAAAGTCAACACAACTCCACCTCATTTTCTTCATCTCCTTGCCCCAAACTTCTGCCCAATAATCATGACATGTGTATAGTGCAATATAGTATTATCTTACAAAAATAATTTGGCCAAAAAGTATTTTCTAAAATTAGTTTTCCAAAAACCCCCGAATTGAGGTTTGCACTACAAGTACCTGATTTGGGGTATGAAAAATATTTCAAAGAGTATATTTGAAACCTATTAGATATAGGATTCCCATAAACCACAAAAACATAATTTTAAAAGTTATTTTCCTATTTTATTTAAAAGCTTTTTCTTAAGGCCAGAAATGGTCTTTAATAGGGAAAAAATATTTTATTGTTTTAAAAATATTTTACAAAAATCAGGGAAACTCAGTGGGCATATATTTCCCATATATAAGAGTTTTAACACATTGTCATGTTCAAAATGTTGGGCAAAACCTCCCAAAACCATTTCATCCCATTTCAAGGATTTGAAATATTTCTACAGAAAATATTTTCATAAAAATCCAAGGAAAATCCAGCAAGTCACAAATGCATAGTCTGATCACCTTGCAAAGACTCATGTCATTTAAAGTCATTTTGGTTCACCAAAATGCCCCAAAACCCTCTCTGACCAGAATCATATTTGAACAACTTTGTACTACCAACTTTCTCTCCTTGACCCCAACTTTAGTGAGCATGTTCACATGACCAAATAAGGCCACCACACCAAGTGGTGCATCAAGGAGAAGTGATTTGCTCAACTGAATCTACACAAGTCCATTTCTTCTAATTTCTAGGGTTTACAAAAGTTGCATTGGCAACTTTGCCCAAATGAGCTCAAAATGGGAGGAAGGCCCTAATTACAAGTGCCATTTCACCCTGTGGAGTCTCATGACAAATGGAAATCATATACTTGCCCAAACCTACATCCAACACCTTCTGGCAAAATTTCAAAATGCAAATTCCAGCCTCTTCCCCTAATCTCCTTGTGCTCCACTTTTTACCACAACCCCTCCTAGTTCCCCTCTAGCACCTAGATGCTTTTATGCCCAAGGAAGCAATGATGAAGGAGGGGAGAACCCCATTTTTCTTCTCTGGACAACAGATTCCTCCCTCTCTCTCAGCCTCCTTCTCTCCCCTCAGCTTTCCAGAGCATCCAAGGCTCTCCCCAGCTTTGCCCACACCCCCAAGCCTCCAGACACTAGTGGACACTTGACGCTGGAAAACCATGGATGCCGGCCAAAGTCGCTCTGAGCGCGCTGGCAGTGGCAACCGACCGTTGACGCTGCGTCTCCCGGCCACCTCGATCCTCCCCCGCGCGCCAGTCGATGCCCCTTGACGTCCGCTCCACGCCAGCAGGCCGCCCACTTGCTCCCGCCCCCTCCCCCCTTTCCTGCGGCTCGCGCCAGAGCACCGCCCCGCTCGGCCAATGGCTGCACCGCTCCTGTGGCCGCCCGCAGCTCGCCCCGCTCCTCTTCTCTCTCCCTGGCACCCTACACCACTCCCACAAACACCCCCCGAGTCCTCCATTTCCCCTCTAATGGCCACTCGAGCCGATCCCACGGGCACCCGTAGGCCGCGCCTACGGTGGACCTCGGCCGGCCTATAAGGGGCGACCCCGAGCCCCTCTCTCACCTCCTGTCGCTTCCCCACACTCCTAATCCACCTCCCGCACCACCCAGTTGCCTCCAGAGCCGCCCGAGCTCGAGATCGAGCTCGAGCTCCGCCGCCTCGGGTCGTCGATGTCCACGCGGTACAAGCCTCCTCCGCCCTTGTTCTCTCTCGACCTGGAACCGCAAGGCGTCACTGACCCTTTCCCCTCTCTTTCCCACTCTTTTGCAGCCGGGAACAGCCGGAACCGTCGACGCCCGAAGCACCTCCGCTGCGTGACCTCGTCGCCGGTGAACCAGGCTGCTCCGGCAACCATCTCCACCACACCCGAACGGCGACATCCCCCCGAGTCCAACGGTACCACCACGCATCCCCCCGTGCCCTATATCGCCGCCGGCGAGCTCGCCGTTGCCTCTGGACGAAGGTAGACGACGACGGCCGTGGGCCCTATCCGTCAGCCTCACGCCCTGACGGGTGGGACCCTCCCGTCAGGTTCAAAAACCCACGCGCGCGCACCGGTTCGCCCGTCGGCTGAAGGCGTACTCCGCCTTTACACCTACGACGTGGTGGCCTCGCGGGCAGTTTCCCCACGGGCCTGTTGCCGTGGCCTCTCTCCGGCCCGATGCACAAAGGCCATTTTTCCTTTTTTACATTAAACTTACAAAAATTCCTCTGGACTAAATATTAATCCAAATGAAATAATTCCAGTTCCTAAATTCTTGTAAAAATCCCACCTATTTAATGGTGCAACTTTCATTCAAATCCAACAACCTTTTCTTCATTGTGAATATCTAAATGTGATTTTAAGCATTTAAATATACCTTTGTAAATCCATTCCTCCTGTTATGCCACTCCAAATCCAAAACTAAGAATTTCCCCCTTCCTAGTTTTCCTCCTAGTATTTTAGAAAAATAAGTTGACATTTTTCTGAGCACTTTGACTTTTCTGTTTTTATTATTGTCTTATTTTTCCGTTATTTTCTTGCGACGTTTAGATCCCGTATTTGACGAAGTAGCTGAAGAAGAAGGAGGAGGAGAAGGATTTGAAGACCTCGAAGAACAAGCCAATCAAGGCAAGCAGCCCTTTGACCATGACACCCTTTTCTTCATCGGTACCCTTTTTCCGAAGTGCATGATGATGAAATATGACGGTGGTAAACTTGTGGTGAACCACCCATGCTGCATACCCCTACTCACGTCCTTACCTTGTTCATGATTGCATTGTTAAGAAACTAGTTGATGCATAATGATGCATGTGTACCATGAACTCTTCGTGGTTACAATCTTTCGAAAACCACATCGGGTGCCCCTAATGCCCTTGGGAGATGTTGAACTAAGGTCACCACTTGAGGAAGAAGTGGTGTGCAAGAGAACTTTGGAGCGTGTGTGTAAAACGATGGATTAGATTTATGTGTCATTACCGTCCCAACCTAACATGTGCAAGCACTCTACCCCCTTTATGGGACGGGGCATTATTGATTACTTAGGCTGATACTAGCATGGTGCCCACATTACTAGTGACGGGGGTGACTTGAGGTCACTCTCGGGTCGGGGTCGTGCTTGGATAGGCGGCCATGACTGTTTTCACAGGGCACCGGACACACCGTTGGTACCTTCGTGTATGCGTAATAATGTGAAAAGGGCAGAGTCCCACGATCTTTTCTTATACACGAGGGCCGTGTATCAACGAGTGGACCCTATGTTAGTGTTGTCTAGGGAAAGGTAATGATCGGGTGCTTCCTCCGAGTACTTGAGGTACCGCAGGATCGTGGATGACACGAAAGCTTCCCGGATCTTGTGGGTAAAGTGCACAACCTCTGCAGAGTGTCAAACTATCCGAATAGCCGTGTCCACTGTCATGTACAGTTGGGAGGTGCTACTTAAACTATGTCCAGAAATTTTTACAAACAACGAAGCATGTGTGTGTGGAAAGGGACTAATTGTGTCAAGGTGGAGACTTGACATGTTGAACGACATGACATCGATTCAACTCTATTTATGTTGATATCTGTAACCTGTTTTAGAGGTTACCCATGTTTTATTGATGCATATCTCACAAGTTGATAGGACATCTTAACTAGACTGGGGCTAGGTTGCTTACCCGTTGTGCAATTGCATTGTTAGTTTGAACCAAATCATGGGATGCTTGCGAGTACATTCAAAGTACTCATTGGCTTGCCACTGGTTATTTAATTGGCCAGGCATGGAAGAACCGGAGTTCGAAGAAGATTTCTTTGGAGACGAACATGCGAACTAGGACGTTTCCCAGTCAGAATGCCTGTAGGGTTAAGGCAGATGGCATGGGTTCCACTTACCGACGAAGATTTCCGCTGCTTATGTTTCATTTGATGTTCAGCCCTTAAGGCTTTATCAATGTAAGACTTGACCATAATGGTCATAATTTGTGTAAGACGGTATGTATGGATGTAAGACTCTTGTCATTCAGTTTCTGTGTGTTCAGTGAGGATTGATCTCTGGGATCACTGTACACGTGCATTCGGTGATCTCGACTCATGAGTCGGGGTCCCCACACACCCCCGCATTATATGCGTGGGGGCTGAAGCCGACGTCTGCAAACTTTCAGGTTATATATATATATATATATATATATATATATATATATATATATATATATATATATACATAAACGACCGCCCAGGAGGCATAATAATACTTTCAGGCAAAAGTATAAACACAACCTTTATAATTCAAATAGCATTGTTCTTACAATCAGGATACATTTCACTCGAACATGACACTCTTCGAGCACTGTGCCTCTATTAAACGAGCACCTTCTAGGACTTCTTCAAAATATTACTCGGCCGAAACCTGGCCTATGGCCGGATTCTGGGTTGCAATAGCGGTGGCCTCCATCTGTGCCCAATATGTCTTGACACAGGCAAGAGCCATCCGCGCACCCTCTATGCACGCCGACCTCTTTACAGCGTCGATATGCGGCACAGCACCAAGGAATCGTTGCACTAGACCAAAATAACTATTTGGCCTTGGTCCTTCCGGCCAAAGACGATCCACGATAGACCTCATGGCAAGTCCGGACAACCTATGGAGCTCGGCCCACTCGACCATTTGCTCATTTAACAGCAGCGGGCGCTGGAGCATTGAACTTCGACCAGAACAACTTTTCCACTTTGTGATCCTTTTGATCTTCGAAAAACTTGGTCGCATCAGCAGCACTCGCTGCCAAATCCAAGTACGCGTCCGCAGAACTCCATAATTGATCCAGAAGGGCATACTTAGGATCTCCGAACTTCGTCCGCAACAAAAAGGGCTTCCCAGCCGTGATATCTCCGGCTTGACGTAGCTCCTCCTTCGCCGCTCTGATTTTAGAGCGGGTTTCCTTGGCTGCTACCATGGCTTTCTCCAGGTCCGCCATCTTCGTTTGAATTTCCCTTTCAAGAAGCTCATAACGGTCGGCGGCATCTTTCAACTCAACAGCCATCTTGGCCATTTTCTCTTTGCTCTGGCAATGCGCAGCCTGTTCGGCTCTTAACTCTTCAACCGCCTTTAGGGCGGCCGCATCACTCCTCCTGGCTTGTTCCTTGGCTCGGGCAAGTTCCGCCCGAAGGGTCTCCACGGCGGCAGCTCCATCTGCAGACACAGCATATTATAGATACTAGCATCATGATCCTCTTAATATATGTTGACCACTGGAGAATACATACCCTGTGCCTCATCAAGCCGCCTGTTTACAAGCACGATGTCGGCATCCGCCGCATCAAGTTGCCGCTTCAGTTCGGCAAACTCACCAGTCAGGCTAGCCACCGGACCCTCAGCTGCCTGCACATGAAAGTAGCACGATCATTACCTGGGACTATGATCCTCTGTTTGCCGCCTTTTTTGACAGCAACCAGAGTCTCAGGGGCTACTATCTGCATAGGGCACACCTAGCGTGTGCGGTACCGTCAAAATATACATATTACTTTGCGTACCTCAAAGCCTCTCAGCAGGCTCATAAAAGCTTCATGCAACCCGCTTTCGGCGGATGAAATCCTCTCAACCACCGTACCCATTAGCGTACGATGCGCTTCTGAGATAGCCGCTTGCTCCAGAAGATTCATCAGTGCGTCTGGTCACGCACCGGACAGTCCCGGACTCTTTCTGTTGCTCCCCTTAGGAGCCGAATACTCCAAACTTCGGGAGGCCGAAGGGTTACCTTCTGGCCTTGGTGGATCAGGAGAAATCCTTCATGACGGCACCTCTGGGTCGTCCGCCTCATGAGGCAGGGAGGCATGGGGACGCGTTTCGCTCTCCATCATCTCTGGAAGAAGATCCCCCGAAGACGAACTCTGTCGAGAAGGGCTACGATCCGAACTACAAGACATACGTCTCGGTTATTGTCCTCAGAAATAAAGTAAGATATATTTACTATAAAGTGTTTTTGTTTACTTACAGCTCGGTGGAGGGCTGGTCCCCTTGCGGGCACTGTGCGGTAAAGATGCCCTCCAGGGTAGGGCCCCCTGACAGAGGTTTCTTCCCTCGTTTGGAAACCATTGTTTCCAAGTCTTCAAAGGCGGCCCTCTTCCTTCCTTGGGGAGAGGGAATTTTAGATTCTTCTCCCTGGTTATCCTCCTTCACGGAGGCACTAATTCCCCCTGTTTGGATGAATAATGAGTGAGGCTCGCTTTCGGCTTCTTTGTTCCTCCCTTTATCTTCCCCTGATGGCACTTGATAAGGCGCAAGCTCAAGCATCCTGGATATTACAGGATCCGGTGAGCCTTCGGGAAGGGGGGCCGAACACCTGATCATCTTCGCCGTTTTTATCCAATCCTGGTCAAAGACCAACTTTTCAGAATGATGTTGTGATAAATAAAGAGACAGCATGTTCGGCCGAAGAATTACTTACTTGGGTGTCTGGACGATTGCAGTTTAGGCCCGCATCCTCGATGGTGTCCGGACACTTTATTCGTGATCCGAAGAACAATCTGTACATCTCTTCGAGCGTCATGCCGAAGAATTGTTGAATGGTTCATGGTCCTTCTGGGTTGAACTCCCACATACGGAGAGATCGACATTGGCATGGCAGGACTCGACGAACTAGCATGACTTGCATTACTTTGACAAGGCTGACATCTCTCTTGAGGAGATCCCGGATGCGACTCTGCAATGTCAGCACGTCATTAGCCGGCCCCCAGTCCAGCCCCTTGTTGACCCATGACGCCAGTTGTGGCGGGGGGCCTGAACGGAAGGCAGGGGCAGCTACCCACTTAGTACTTCAGGGAGCCGTGATGTAAAACCACTCCCGCTGCCATAAGTTGGACATCTCGGGGAAGGATCCCTTTGGCCATGGAGCATCGACGCCTTTGCTTATTATGGAGCCTCCGCACTCTGCGTGTTGCCCATCAATCAACTTCGGCTTCACATTGAAGGTCTTGAGCCATAAGCCGAAGTGTGGGGCGATGCAGAGGAAGGCCTCACACACGACGATAAACGACGAGATGTGAAGGATGGAATCTGGAGCCAGATCATGGAAATCGAGCCCGTAATAGAACATAAGCCCTCTAACAAAGGGATCAAGACTAAAGCCTAGCCCTCGGAGGAAGTGAGAAACAAATATGATGCTCTCATTGCGTTCGGGAGTGGGGATGACCTGCCCTTGAGTAGGCAGCCTGTGCGAGATGTCGGCGGTCAGATACCTGGCTTCTCTTAGCTTCTTGATGTCCACCTCTGCGACGGAGGAGGCCACCCACCGGCCTTGAAGGTTGGATCCAGACATGATTGAAGGTCCGAAGCGCTTGGCCTCCGCCTTGGGTGCTGGGATTAGAGGTGGGAGAAAGGAAAGATCGAGCGCAAGAAGAAAAGGACAGGCCTTGACCCCTTTATAAAGAGGGTGAATATCAAGCGCCCTCCGCACGACCATCTGGAACTTGCCTAAAATCGGGAGTTTTACCAGCGGGCGCGATTGGGTTACCCACACTCGTATTGATGAGAATCCCGTGAAAAGAGGGACACGATCTCTGCTTCAACAAGACGTGCCAATAAAGCCGCCTCGCAACACGTGCAGTGGCAGGCTCGGAAAAAACGGTTCGTCATGACCAGATCACGGCAGAACGTCACGTTAAGAAAAGCTGTCAGCAGATTAGATTTGTGGAAATATTATTCTCTCTACAGTGGTATGTGGAATTTTTTCAGAGCCGGACACTATCCTTGTGTTCAAAATATTCTATGGAATATTCAGAGGAGAAACCCGCCTTGCAATGCCGAAGACGATCTGCGCGCCGGACTCATCGTCATTGACGCCTGGTTCAGGGGCTACTGAGGGAGTCCTGGATTAGGGGGTCCTCGGACAGCCGGACTATATACTTTAGTCGGACTGTTGGACTATGAAGACACAAGATTGAAGACTCCGTCCCGTGTCCGGATGGGACTCTCCTTGGCGTGGAAGGCAAGCTTGGTAATACGGATATGTAGATCTCCTCCCTTGTAGCCGACTCTGTGTAACCCTAGCCCCCTCCGGTGTCTATATAAACTAGAGGGTTTAGTCCGTAGGACAACAGCAATCATACCATAGGCTAGCTTCTAGGGTTTAGCCTCTACGATCTCGTGGTAGATCAACTCTTGTAATACTCATATCATCAAGATCAATCAAGCAGGAAGTAGGGTATTACCTCCATCGAGAGGGCCCAAACCTGGGTAAACATCGTGTCCCCCGCCTCCTATTACCATCCGCCTTAGACGCACAGTTCCGGACCCCCTACCCGAGATCCGCCGGTTTGACACTCACACTCACCGCGTGACATTTCCCCGAAGGACAGACACAGGAACGAAGTGAATCACATGCCGACCAGTCAAGTGTTCCGGAGCTGTAGTGCTGGGCTAGCAGGACTCTGGTGAACCGGGCTGTAGCGGACTACTATGGCTCATGGGAGCACAAGACTACATTTCCCCATAAGAGAGGCTACCAAGGATAAACAACTAGGTTGTCGGATCCCACACATACCAAGCATTTCAATCATACACACAATGTTATCAATATGTGCAATACAACATGGCATCACAACAAGACTCTACGACTTAGAGTATTTATTCATTAGGCTCTGAGGAGCCAAGTATTACAAACATGGGTCTCATGACCCAACATACAGAGCATACAAGCAACAAGCACATGCGGAAGCTTAACTTGTCTGAGTACAGACAACTACAAATGAAGAAGGCTGAGAAGCCTGACTATCTACAAGACCCTCCCAAGGGTACAAGATCGTAACTGAGGTAACAAGCTAAACGTCGAAGGCCACGCGGAACTACTAGCAAGACTGAAGTCTCTCTGCAAAACATAAAATAAGCAAACGTGAGTACAAATGTACCCAGCAAGACTTACATCAGAACTATCTACATATGCATCAGTATCAACAAAGGGGTGGTGGAGTTTAACTGCAGCAAGCCAGCTTTGACTCGGTGGCTATCTTGAACTACGATAGCAAGTAACTCTTTTGAGGTGGCACACACGAGTCCACATATTCACCATACCAATACACCACTATGGATCCGCTCCGGTCTCCCTACGAGAACGCCATCCATAGCACTCACGCTTATCTTGCGCATTTTAGAGTATCCACTTTCACTTGTCTATGAACTGTATAGGCAACCCAGAAGTCCTTTTGCGCGGACATGGCTATTCGAATAGATGATGCTAACCCTGCAGGGGTGTACTTCTTCACACACGCTCTCGCCACTTACCACCATGTACACATTGTGTATCTCGGCAACCTTCAAGCGGAAGCCTGGCGAGGGAGTCGGCCATGACCTGACTAACCACACAAGTCTCTAGTCCAGGTTTGTCGCCTATTCGGGTTCCATCCGCAAGGAGAACCGGCCGGGGTGTCGCTCACGGCCCAAAATGATGTGAGCAGGGTTCCCAAGCCCACCATCTGGGTGCCACTTGGTACACCGTGCCACTGTGCCTAGTCTGTCCCAAGCCCACCTGTACCGGGTGCCACTTGGTAGACTACTAACACTACCTACAAACACCATAAACTAGTTGCAACTCCTGAACAGAGATCAGGTTGATTAATAAGTCGAGAGAGCTTGGAGCGCCCGGAGCCCAATGTGTGGTAGTAACTGTTCATGGATCACAAACACATAACTCGGTTCCTGAGGACGGCTGCAATGAGACAACCCACCATGTACTCCTACATGGCCTCTCACCGCTACCTTTACCAAGTCGTGTTCACACACTTAGCTCACACATAGTAGGACATGTTCATCACCATTCCAATTCATCCCCGATGAATCAGACCTGACTCAACTCTAAGCAGTAGCAGGCATGACAAACAAGCATGAATGAGTAGGCACATGAGGGCTCAAACAACTCCTACTCATGCTAGTGGGTTTCATCTATTTACTGTGGCAATGACAGGTCATGCAGAGGAAAAGGGGTTCAACTACCGCAGCATATAACAGATGACTCATTGTTGTCCTAATGCAGTAAAAGAGAGCAGGAGCGAGAGAGTGGGATTGTATCAGAATGAACAAGGGGTTTTTGCTTGCCTGGCACTTCTGAAGATAGCACTGTGTCTTCATTAGTGTCATCAACCACATCATCGGAACAACGTCTATCGAGAGGGAACAACACCGGCAATAGAGAAAGAACACAATCAATGCAATGCAACAATATGATGCATGGTCACGAAATGGCAATATGTTGTGAGTTGATCTAATGCGGCTAGGAACGATTTAAATGGAATTGGTTGGAGCACTAGATTCAAATTCAAACTCCACATAAGGCTTTTCAAATGCCATTAATTAAAATTGTCGTATACATTAGCTTTAGGTTGCTTAAACATGCATGAAAATGCCATAATCAGATTCTTTGGATTCTTCTGAGAATTTTTCATATATAACTTATTTCATGCTGAGCTACATATTATTTTCTATGGTTATTTGAAGTTTAAACTGTTTTTTGAAATTTCCTGGATATTTTTAATCCAGAAAACTATTAATTGCGTTAGCACTGCGTCATGCCCGCGTCAGCAGGTCAACTACGCCGACTCAATCAAACCTGACGCGCGGGGTCCACACGTCAGGGACACAGGGTTAACAGGGGGTTTATCTTAGCCTAAGTACGTTTAGGGGCGCTGGGGCCCACTTGTCAGTGTTAGTGGGGTTTGGTTAGGTGGTGATTAGCTTAGGCTAATCACCTGGTAGGTCGGGCCCGCTTGGCACGGCGGGGCTCGTCGCCAGCGACCTCTGGTCGCGGCGGAGTTCGCTCTACGAGCAACGGGGGCGGGGGATGAGAGCACCGGGGCGTAGCCCGGGCTCGTCCGCATCCATCGGAGGCGACGGGAGGACGCGGGGAGGTCGGAGCTTGCTGGAAGCGAGCTCGCGGCAGCGGCCGGAGGTCGGCTTCTACGGCGGGCTAGCTAGTGGATGCAAAAGATGGCAAGGATAAGGGGAGAGTGCGTCGGAGCTCACAGCGGTTGCAGCACACGTCTCAGTGGGCTCGGGGGAGGTCGGACAATGTCGTAGCGTTTTCGGCGATCTCGGAGATCAAGGATTGAAGACGACTGTGGTGACGGTGTTGCAGGCCTCCTGCGGTCGCGTGCTTTGGCGTGTGGCTCCACGGCATCGTGGCGGAGCTAGGGGACCGGACGGCGAGGCGAGGCGTGCGCAGTGGCTGCGGTGGTGCTCGTCGGTGCCCTCTGACGTGAGTGAGGAGAGCGGGGGAGAAAGGAAGAGGGGAGGAGAGGGACACGGGAGAGAGAAAGAGAGGGCCAGGGGTGCGTGGCAATGCCTAGGGAGACCCAACGCGTCGAGGCGGCAACCAGGCAGGCAGGAGGTGGCCGGCGCCCGGCGACCACGCACCCTCGTGCCTTCTGGCACGACGTTGAAGGAGGCGGTGTTGTGCCTGGGCCGCTACAATGGTGGGCCGCAGCTGGGCCGCTAGGTGGGCCGCGTCAGGTAAGTTCTGCTCTGTTTTACTTCTCTTCTGTTTTCTATTTATTTAAACATTTTCCACTGTTCAAAAATTCAAAGCTGAACTTAAACAATGTCAAACATTCCTCTGAATATTTTTATGTTGCTGAATGGACTATTCCAAATTCACATAAAATGTTTCAGGGTATTTGGAAATATATTCTATACATGTTATGAATATAATTCCAAATGCAAATAAAATAATGATTTAAATTCATTGCCCAAAATATTCCTCAAAAATGTTCATTATTTTTGGTTTGGTGCAAAAACCTCTGCCAAATATAACCAACATTATTTAAGGCCATTTTGGAACATTGAATGCATTTTCCATGGCTCTTTGCCTGCTTTTGATTAAAGTTTTGAGGCTTCAACAATCCTCAATTCAAGTTCTAGAAATTTAAATATGATGCATGGATGCAATGCCACTAATTACAAGCATTAAACTGGGGCTGTGACAGATTCCTCCACCTGACATCTGGGACCCACCAGAAGGGCATTTGTATTTCGTGAAAAATACGTTCCCCCCGCTGATAGCTCGGACCCACCAGCTATATCTTCGCACGCAAAGAAGTGCCTCCTTATTGCGCACAAAAAAATGAATACTCCCCTGCTAGCTGGGACCCAGCATAGTGGGAGGCTGACTTGTGGGCCTACTAAGTTGACGAGGATGGAGGGCTTTGTCAACTTAGTCAATATGAACGATTCTAGCTCCAGTGGCCGTACAATGTCCATGCAACGGCCGTAGTGCTTCTTCAACCTCTGGTCTTTTTGCTCCAGCCGCCCAGAGCAGCGCCGGTCGTGCAGCCTGCTCCTGCCTCCCGTGGCCGGATGTGCTGCCGCGGAGGCCTCACCGCCCCCTACTACTCCCACCGCTGGCCAGGCCCTGTGGCGACGGCAGCCTCACACCACAGACGAACTAGTGAACCCTTGTACTCCTCTCCGCGTGGGCATCCGCTGTCGCGTCTTCCCTGGCTCCATGTCGTCCCCTTCCTAGGCCTCGCCGTCGTCCTCCGCCTTGGTGCTCTCGGCACGGCGTGGTCAATGTGGTCAATGACCGACTTCCATCGGAAGAGTACTGTACATGGAGAGGCTGACAGCTAACTCCACGGCCGCAGCAAGGAAGTGCCTCCTTATTACACGGAAAATAATTATTCCTCCACCTGACAGCAGGGACCCACCGGACGGGCCACCGTATTTCGCGAAAAAACGTTTCCCCCCTGACTGGTGGGACCCACCAGCTACATCTTCGCACGCAAGGAAGTGCGTCCATATTACGGGAAAAAAAATGATTCGCCCCCTGACTGCTGGGACCCACCAGCTACATCTTCGCACGCAAGGAAGTGCGTCCATATTACGGGGAAAAATAAAAACGATTCGCCCCCTGACTGCTGGGACCCACCAGCTACATCTTCACACACAAGGAAGTGCCTGATAGTCGGGACCCACCTGGTCGAAGCGTATGTAGCATTGTCATTCTGGTCACAAACGTGTACGTACATACTGGTCGATCGGTCTGTCTGCAGGCTACAGTGATGAACCATGGCCGTGTAAGGAAGGGCATGTGTGGTAGTAGAGGCGCGCACGTAGCATGTACACACACGTACAGCGGTCAGGGTGCAAGAAAGAAAATACGGCCACGTACGTACATACGGGCGGGGTCTCAAACGCCTACTCGCACATACGTATGGCTAGGGTTCGTGTACATGGCTGGCTCGGAACAGAGAAACAGCGTCGTCGTCGTGTTCATGGGGAGCCAACCGGCTAGGTCGGAACGGAATGCATCGTCGTGTTCATCGGGAGCCAACTGGCATGGACGGAACAACCAATGGAAACGAGGCCTGGCGTACCGCAGAACGGAGGAAACGGCCTTGTGTTCGATCGGCCACGGTGGAAACGGGATCCTGTTCATCGGGAGAAGTGCAGCGTACCGCCAAAACCGAGGAAATGGACCTCCCTCGTGGAAGCAGGGGTCCTGTTGATCGGGAGGGTGTGGCGTGCCGCAAAAGCGGAGGAAGCGGACTTGTGTTGGAGCGCTACGGTCGAAACGGGGGTCCTGTTCGTCGGGAGGGGTGTGGCGTACCGCAAAACAGGACTCCACGGGATATTGTTCATCTCCACCGTCGACCTCCTTCAGCCTCCACGGGCTCCTGTTCATCCACCGTTGACCTCCTCCAGCCTCCACCTGTGACTGTTCATCCACGGGCTCCTCTTCATCCAGCCTCCACCGCGCGCTCCTCCACCGGCTACTGTTCAACCAGCCCTCTCCACGGGGTCCTGTTCAACCACCCATCCATGGGCTGTTATTCATCCAGCCCTCCACCAGCTACTATTCAACCAGCCCTCCACCGGCTACTGTTCAACCAGCCCTCCATGGGGTCCTGTTCATCTAGCCATCCACAGGGTCCTGTTCATCCACCGGCTCGATCGATCGGGGTACTGTTCATCCAGCGGCAACGGCCTCTACTACCACGGGGTCCAGTTCATCCAACCCCCCACTGGGAACTGTTCATCCAAACCCCCTAAACAACGCTACCTATTCATCCAAAGGCAACATCAATCGGCTTCAGTTAGCAGTAGTAGCGAAGGAATCACACTCGGGTTCAGTTAACAGCAAGGGATCGATCGATCGCTTGAGTTCAGTAACGCGTAGCCTGCAGTGCAATCGCTCGGGTTTAGTTAGAGCCCAACGCCTCGCTCGGGTTCACTTAGAGCCCAACGCCTCGCACACACGCCACAGACGCATAAGAGAAACGCGCATCGCTTCGGCCCCGACCACCCACCATAACCGGGAACTCCCCGATATTTTCCTCGCCCTTGCTTCTACCACGGTTTTTTCTGTCATGGATAGCCCAAAGAATGTCATGCAGCTGCGTCTCCGGCCCGCCCAGGACGAAAAGCCCATTTTCTGTCATGATTTTTTGTCAAAGAACTAGCACCCCACCACATCTATAATGATACCGGGTTTTATCGTCATAGAAGTGTCATAAGTATGACAGAAAAAAAATTCGTTCAGCCCAAAACGTCACGGATGTGTCTTTTTTTGTAGTGTCTATTGCCCTTCTGATGAAGCGTGAGTAGTTTACCATAGACCTACGGGTCCATACCTAGTAGCTAGATGGCTTCTTCTCTCTCTTTGATTCTCAATACCATGTTCTCCTTGATGTTCTTGGAGATCTATTCGATGTATTACTTTTTTGCGGGTGTTTGCCGAGATCCGATGAATTGTGGATTTATGATCAGCTTATCTATGAATATTATTTGAATCTTCTCTGAATTCTTGTATGCATGATTTGATATCTTTGTAATTCTCTTTGAACTATCGGTTTGGTTTGGACAACTAGATTGGTTTTTCTTGCAATGGGAGAAGTGCTTAGCTTTGGGTTTAATCTTGCGGTGTCCTTTCCCAGTGACAGTAGGGGCAGCAAGGCACGTATTGTATTGTGGCCATCGAGGATAAAAAGATGGGGTTTTTGTCATATTGCTTGAGTTAATTCCTCTACATCATTTCATCTTACTTAATGTGTTACTCCGTTCTTTATGAACTTAATACTCTAGATGCATGCTGGATAGCGGTCGATGTGTGGAGTAATAGTAGTAGATGCAGAATCGTTTCGGTCTACTTGACACGAACGTGATGCCTATATTCATGATGTTGCCTTAGATATCGTCATAACTTTGCGCTTTCTATCAATTGCTCGGCAGTAATTTTTTCACCCACCATATTATTTTCTATCTTGAGAGAAGCCTCTAGTGAAACCTATGGCCCCCGGGTCTATTTTCCATCATATAAGTTTCCGATCTACTATTTTGCAATCTTCTACTTTTCGATCTATAAACCAAAAATACCAAAAATATTTATTTTTTCGTTTATTTATCTCTATCTTTCACTTTTGCAAGTAACCGTGAAGGGATTGGCAACCCCTTTATTGCGTTGGGTGCAAGTTGTTTGATTGTTTGTGCGGGTATTTGGTGACTTGTGCGTTGTCTCCTACTGGATTGATACCTTGGTTCTCAAACTGAGGGAAATACGTATCTCTACCTTGCCGCATCACCCTTTCCTCTTCAAGGGAAAAACCAACGCAAGCTCAAGAAGTAGCAGGAAGAATTTCTGGCGCCTTTGCCAGGGAGATTTACGCCATGTCAGGTCAAGATTTGTCTCCCATCGACTTGCCCATTTCTGGCGCCGTTGCCGGGGAGATCTACGCCAAGTCAAGCCATACCAAGTACCCATCATAAACTCTCATGTCTTGCATTACATTCACCTCTCATTTTCCTCTCCCCCACTTGTAAAATGATTTTCGAAAAGATTTTCCTTTTCTTCACCTCTTCTGTTCGTGTTCATCATTTGCCTTTTGCTTGCTCATTTGTTAGATTTGTTTGCTGCCACCATGTCTGGAATTGGGGAGGTTATCGCTGAAAAGGATAGTAGTAACAATGGGGGAAACTTTTATGCTTTTGCCAATACTAATCCTCATGAAGAATCTACTATTCTACACACTAAAAAGCTCCGCATAAGTAGCAGCAATATTATTGGAAAAGGGGTTATTCAAGATTTCTTTACTTGTGCCGGTGTGCTTCCCAATTGGGTGGATCTATTCTCCATAAAACTAGTAGCCTTGCGGATGCTATATCTTTGCTGGTAGTTGAACTTGAAAGAGAATTTGTTCATATGCATCCTTCCATACAAAGGATCTTTCCAAAATTTTCTAATATTGAGCATTCTTCCATTAAGCGTGCCGCCACTATATTTCTAGCTCATGAGTTTAGATTTATTATGAAAGAAGCTAATGAAATTTTTGCGCATTATAAAGTAGATGGTGGTCGTCCTCCCATAGAGGGAATTATTTTTAATCAAGAGGACATATTGCATTTACGATCTCTAGATCATGTTGCTTATAATGAAAATTTAAGAAAGAGAGTCCCAACCGATGTTTTAGTTGATAAGATTTCTGAGCTTAATGATAATTTTGCTATACAATACAATGGATGGGGTTTCTCTCTTGGCCACAAGCTCATGACTTTTTGCCAAAAGAATGCTTATAATGATGAGTTGGTCATACAATATGAAGGGCCGAAGGAGGAACCAATTGCTCCCGAGATCGATCTTGGGGATTCTTATCCTATTAAATTCAGCCCATTTGATTAATTTTGCTTACCACAAAGAAAACTTACTGCTGAATGAAGGGAGTATGAGATGAGTTTTTCAGATTTGCCTTATCATTATAACGATTATAACTAGATTTATTCGTGTGTTATGCCTAGCTAACGACGTTAAACAATAGCGCTTGTTGGGAGGCAACCCAATTTTATTTTGTGTTTTGCTTTTTAGGTTCTGTTTTGCAATAAATAATTCATCTAGCCTCAGGTTAGATGTGGTTTTGTGTTTTAATTAGTGTTTGTGCCAAGTAAGTTCTTTGGGATAGCTAAAGGTGATAGTTGATTTGATTTTGCTGGAAAACAGAAACTTTTGCACCCAGTCCCGGAATTTTTAAAAATCACAGAAGCGTGATAAAATTCTGAATTTTTTACACAAGATTGATATGCAAATTGCCCCTATTTTACTAATTTTTCAGAATGTTTGGAGGTACAGAAGTATTCGAACTATCCAGATTGCTATAGACTATTCTGTTTTTGACAGATTCTATTTACTATGTGGTGTTTGCTTATTTTGATGAATCTATGGGTAGTATCGGGGGGTATGAACCATGGAAAAGTTGGAATACAGTAGATATTACATCAATATAAATAAAGAATGAGTTCACAACAGTACCAAACAGTGGTGATTTATTTTCTTATACTAACGGAGATTATGAGATTTTCTGTTGAGTTTTGTTTGTGAAGTTTTCAAGTTTTGGGTAAGGATTTGATGGACTATGGAATATGGAGCGGCAAGATCCTAAGCTTGGGGATGCCCAAGGCACCCCAAGGTGATATTCAAGGACAACCAAGGGCCCAAGCTTGGGGATGCCCCGGAAGGCATCCCCTCTTTGGTCTTCGTCTATTGGTAACTTGAGGCTATATTTTTATTCACCACATGATATGTGCTTTGCTTGGAGCATCTTGTATGATTTGAGTCTTTGCTTTTATGTTTACCACAATCATCCTTGATGTACACACCTTTTGCGAGAGACACACATGAATCGTGATTTATTAGAATACTCTATGTGCTTCACTTATATCTTTTGAGCTAGGCAATTTTGCTCTAGTGCTTCACTTATATCTTTTTAGAGCACGACGGTGGTTTTATTTTATAGAAATTGATAAACTCTCATGCTTCACTTATATCATTTTGAGAGTCTTTAAAGAGCATGGTAATTTTCTTTGGTTATAAATTTAGTCCTAATATGATAGGCATCCAAGAGGGATATAATAAAAACTTTCATATAAAGTGCATTGAATACTATGAGAATTTTGATTCTTTATGATTGTTTTGAGATATGAAGATGGTGATATTAGAGTCATGCTAGTGAGTAGTTGTGAATTTTAGAAATACTTGTGTTAAAGTTTGTGAGTCCCGTAGCATGCACGTATGGTGAACCGTTATGTAATGAAGTTGGAGCATGAGATATTTTTTTATTGTCTTCCTTATGAGTGGCAGTCGGGGACGAGCGATGGTCTTTTCCTACCAATCTATCCCCCTAGGACCATGCATGTAGTACTTTGTTTCGATGACTAATAGATTTTTGCAATAATTATGTGAGTTCTTTATGACTAATGTTGAGTCCATGGATTATACGCACTCTCACCCTTCCACCATTGCTAGCCTCTCTTGTACCGCACAACTTTCGCCGATACCATAAACCCACCATATACCTTCCTCAAGACAGCCACCATACCTACCTATTATGGCATTTCCATAGCCATTCCGAGATATATTTCCATGCAACTTTCCACCGTCCCGTTTATTATGACACGTTCCATCGTTGTCATATTGCTTTGAATGATCATGTAGTTGACATCGTATTTGTAGCAAAGCCACCATTCATAATTTTTTATACATGTAGCTCTTGAGTCATTGCACATCCCGGTACACCGCCGGAGGCATTCATATAGAGTCATATTTCGTTCTAGTAGCTAGTTGTAATTTTTGAGTTGTAAGTTAATAAAAGTGTGATGATCTTCATTATTAGAGCATTGTCCCATGTGAGGAAATAATAAAAAAAGAGAAAGGCCAAAATAAAGATGGCCCAAAAAGGGGGGGATGAGAGAAAAAGAGAGAAGGGGCAATGTTACTATCCTTTTACCACACTTGTGATTCAAAGTAGCACCATGACCTTCATGATAGAGAGTCTCCTATTTTGTCATTTTCATATACTAGTGGTAATTTTTCATTATAGAACTTGGCTTGTATATTCCAATGATGGGCTTCCTCAAAATGCCCTAGGTCTTCATGAGCAAGCAAGTTGGATGCACACCCACTTAGTTTTTCTTTTTGAGCTTTCATAAACTTATAGCTCTAGTGCATCCGTTGCATGGCAATCCCTACTCACTCACATTGATATGTATTGATGGGCATCTCCATAGCCCGTTGATACGCCTAGTTGATGTGAGACTATCTCCTTCTTTTTGCCTTCTCCACAACCACATTCTATTCCACCTATAGTGCTATGTCCATGGCTCACGCTCATGTATTGCGTGAAAGTTGAAAAAGTTTGAGAACATCAAAAGTATGAAATAATTGCTTGGTTTGTCATCAGGGTTGTGCATGATTTGAATATTTTGTGTGATGAAGATGGAGCATACCCAGATTATGTGATTTTGTAGGGATAAACTTTTTTGGCCATGTTATTTTGAGAAGACATAATTGCCTTGTTAGTATGCTTGAAGTATTATTGTTTTTATGTCAATATTAAACTTTTGTTTTGAATCTTACGGATCTGAATATTCATGCCACAATAAAGAGAATTACATGGATAAATATGTTAGGTAGCATTCCACATAAAACATTCTGTTTTTATCATTTACCTACTCGAGGACGAGCATGAATTAAGCTTGGGGATGCTTGATACGTCTCCAACGTATCTATAATTTTTGATTGTTCCATGCTATTATATTATCTATTTTTGATGTTTTATATGCATTAATATGCTATTTATATTACTTTTGGGGCTAACCTGTTAACCTAGAGCCCAGTCCAGTTCCTGTTTTCCCCCCTGTTTTTGAGTTTCGCAGAAAAGGAATACCGAACGGAATAAAACCTTCGCGATGATTTTTCTTGGACCAGAAGACAATCATAAGACTTGGAGATGAAGTCAGAAGAGCCACGAGGCAGCCACAAGGACGGAGGGCGCGCCCCCACCCTTGTGGGCCCCTCGTGCACTCCCTGGCCTAATTCTTGCGCCTATATATTCCCATATATCACCAAACCAACAGAGGCATGCACAAAAACACTTTTCCACCGCCGCAACCTTCTTTACCCATGAGATCCCATCTAGGGACCTTTTCCAACACCCTGCCGGAGGGGAATTCTATCACGGAGGGCTTCTACATCAACTCTATTGCCATTCCGATGAAGTGTGAGTAGTTTACCACAGACCTACTAGTCCATAGCTAGTAGCTAGATGGCTTCTTATCTCTCTTTGATTCTCAATACCATGTTCTCCTCGATGTTCTTAGAGATCTATTCGATGTAATACTCTTTTGCGGTGTGTTTATCGAGATAATATGAATTGTGGATTCATGATCAACTTATCTATGAATATTATTTGAATGTTCTCTGAATTCTTTTATGCATGATTTGATATCTTTGTAATTCTCTTCGAACTATAGGTTTGGTTTGGCCAACTAGATTGGTTTTTCTTGCAATGGGAGAAGTGCTTAGCTTTGGGTTCAATCTTGCGATGTCCTTTCCCAGTGACAGTAGGGGCAGCAAGGCACGTATTGTATTGTTGCCATCGAGGATAATTTTTTAATATGGGATTTTCGTCATATTGCTTGAGTTAATTCCTCTACATCATGTTGATAACCCACAAGTATAGGGGATCGCTACAGTTTTTTAGGGTAGAGTATTCAACCCAAATTTATAGATTCGACAGAAGGGGAGCCAAAGTATATTTGCAAGTATTAGCAGCTGAGTTGTCAATACAACCACGCCTGGAGATTAATTATCTGCAACAAAGTGATCAGTAGCAAAGTAATATGATTTTTTTATAGTTGTAGCAACAACAATAGTAACAGTGATAGTGATAGAAGTAGTTTTGTAGCAAGTGCAACAGTAACGATAGAAGTAGTAACTTAGCAAGAACAATATAAGAGAAATTCGTAGGCATTGGATCAGTTGTTTGTTGGATGATATTCATCATGTGACAGTCATAACCTAGGGCAATACGGCACTACTCCAGTTCATAAATATAATGTAGGCATGTATTCCGTAAATAGTCATACGTGCTTATGGAAAGAACTTGCATGATATCGTTTCTCCTACCCTCCCGTGACAGCCGGGTCCAATTCGAAACTAAGGGATATTAAGGCCTCCTTTTAATTGAGAACCAGAACAAAGCATTAACACACGATGAATACATGAACTCCTCAAACAACGGTCATCACCGGGAGTGGTCCCGACTATTGTCACTCCGGGGTTGCTGGATCATAACACATAGTAGGTGACTATAACTTGCAAGATCGAATCTAGAACATGGATATAATGGTGATAATAGAAACGGTTCAGATCGTAATCATGGCACCTGGGCCCAAAGTGACAAGCATTAAGCATGGAAAATTCATAGCAACGTCGATCTCAAAACATAGTGGATACTAGGGATCAGGCCCTAACGAAACTAACTAGATTACATGATGAATCTCATCCAACTCCTCACCGACCAGCGAGCCTACGAAGGAATTACTCACTCCTGTTGGAGAGCATCATGGATTTGGCGATGGAGAAGGGTTGGTGATGACGAAGATCGAAGATCCCCCTCTCCGGAGCCCCAAACGGACTCCAGATCTGGCCTCCCTATGAAGAACAGGAGGTGATGGCGGCTCCGTCTCATGGAACGCAATAATTCTTTCTCCCTGGTTTTTTTCTTGAAATATGTGATTTTAGGGCGTCGGTTTTAGGGTCTGCGGGGCCACCAGGTGGGGACAACCCACCTAGGCGCGCCTAGAGAGGGCACTACTAGAAAAACCACTACTAATGGCCCACCTAATTTGGCCATTAATGGCGCATCACTGGTGCGCCATTAATAGCACGCCATTAGTAATTTTTACTAATGGCGCACCACCTGGTGCGCCATTAGTATCTGGTATACTAATGGCGCACCACCAGTGCGCCATTAGTATATGCGAGGGTGCGCCATTAGTATGCCTCCCGGGGGCATGTATACCAGTGCTTTGGCATACTAATGGCGCACCACCTGCAGATGCGCCATTAGTAACCACGGCATACTAATGGCGCACTACCAAAGGATGCGCCATTAGTATGCACTTTGTCATACTAATGGCACCTTTATCATGTGATGCGCCATTAGTATGAATATTAGGTTTTTTATTTTTTATTTTCTGTTTTTTGCACAGGTTACAAAATGTATAATTTGACAAAATATAGACAGCACACATCAACAATAGATTCATCGGATACAATAGAAGATTAGTCTTTGAATACAATTCATCATATTAGTCTCCGAATACAATTCATCATATTAGTCTCCGAATTGAAAAGACCGAACAAAGATAGAACATTATATTACAAGTCTCGAGACCGCGAGTAGCGAGTTTGTCTTCACATTACAAGTCGATATCGATCATCTAAACTACCATCACATAGAAGAGAGCTGCGGTCATCACGATGAGCATCATCACGATGAAACTTCGTCTTCATCCGGTTCCTCCAACGCTCCCTCCCTCTCCCGCTAGATAGCGGGCGTATCTAGATTCGGCGGTGGTGTACCCTTTGTAACTGTTACCGCTGAATCGGTGAACCTGTCTCCGACACTCCTCCCGATCATCGTAGACTCCGAACCTTACCCTTGTACACGACATACGTCGGCATCGCTATGCACTAGCCAAGCGAAGCGTTAGTACCAATTCACGAGACAATACATAAGCAATATATAAGTATGCAACAGAGCGATCGGAAGAGAAAAGCAAGACATTAATAGCATCGATTACATCTAAGTTGAACGACTCTCGAAACCAAAGAGACATACTACAAGTTCATTAAAGTTTAATTACAACATGAGCCAATCGATGTTTCAGAACTAGAAAACTCGACTCAAGGGACCGGATCGTGGATGAAGCCGCCGTCTATCGTGGGATTCATGAAAGAACGTGCTTTTTGATCATGCATTTGTAGCTTTGTGTCGATGTCACCGCGGACGGTTGATTTACGAGGTAGAACTGCCCCGGTGCGAAGGACATCTTGATGGATGATTTCCGCAAACTCCATTTGGATGCGAAAGAATTCTTGTCGGAGGTCCGCGTCTGGATTGCCGACATGCTCATGCCCAATCTTGGAGTTTACTCGGTAGCGAAGTTGATGATGGTCCCGTCTGATCGCCCGCATGTGATGGATGGCGTAGTAGGCACCCTTCTCGACCGCCAAAGCGGTTGCTTGACGCAGCGTAACGTCAGACAGTGGGAGAACACGTGCTTGCCGTACTTATGAATAGGCCTGGTGAAGGTGCCTCCAGATTTGGCGTGGCAGGAGAACATCATCAAGAACCTTCTTGACATTTGTGTAGTCTACTTTCGATGACGGTCCGGGTCGAAATACGTGGCCATGGAATATTTGGGGCTTAGGAGGATGAGCGTGCAACGTGTGTCACTGCAGAAAACACGGAATGTTAAAAGAAAAACAATCGAAATGTAAGAATTCATATGTTACGGGCCGGTTGAGGGGAGGACTTACTCGGGAAAGTAAGGCACGAGGAAGTTATCCTTATCTTGGTTTTGCGAATGACGCCTTCGAGGTAAGAACTTCGCGACTTGCGGTCCCCGCGCTGCCCAAGATCTTTGCACGCATGTAGAAGGGGTCAACTATCACAATGTCCGGTCTTGTCGCGAATGATCAGCATCTCCATACTCAGCGAAAATAGCGAGCGAAGGTGTAGTGCAGCGGATGAAGGTTCAACATAGCGTGGATGTCATCAAAACGCAGGACGATCGTACACCCGATGGAGTTATCCACAAAGCCCTTGCCCTCGGCACCTTGGCGCGAAAATCGGGTATGCCACATCCTTCTCCACGAGACGCCGCTTCTCCAAAGAAAGAACAACATCATGCAGACTCCGCCAAAGACCGGTTGCAGCATTGAGCATATTTGTCGGTAGCATCGCCCTACCCGCCACATGCACCCTCCTCGAGATATCCTGCGGTGAAGGTGGCCCGTCCGAGCACGGATCGTACTCGGTGCGGCTGGCTCGCACCCTTCTTAGTCTTTCTTTTGCGTGCCTTCTTCTTCTCCTGTAATGGGACCGAGTTTTGCTCACAGACCGCCTTCTTGAGTGTGTTGGGGCTGATAATATTTTGCACCTCGCCTATCTAAGGCTCGGTGAAGTCGGTAGTCGGAGGCGTCTCTCGAGAGCTGAACGCCAGATGGCGCTGTTGCAACTTGGCTTCTCTGTGATGCGAGCTAGATCGCACACGCCTTTTGTTGGGTTTGGTTCTTGAGAAGGAGGCCCCATGAAGTCGCCATCGTACCCATTATCGGCAAAGTACTGATAGACTATGCCAAATGTATCATAGTCGTCGACGGCGTCGGTCAGATCCTGTGCCATATGGATGGATGGATCCAGAGGCATAGGGATGTCCGGCACCGTTGCGGCGGTCTTGCCATGGGGCCGACTTGGCACCGCACGACGATGGCGGTGTTGTCTTTGGGTGGTGTCCCCGCCCCAAACGAATCTGGCTCTTGACCAAAGCGAGGGCCAGCTCGAGCGGCGGCCGAGGGTCATCACGTCATCATCTCGGCCCGACGGGTCGATTCGGAGGTAACAAGTCGTCGCAGCCTGGCAGCACCGAACCAGTTGAACCCTAAACAAGTTGGGTGGCATCCGGGTACCGTGGAACAAGGGTTGCCGGTTGAACGATTTTGCCCTTGGTGACATCGACCAACTCGTTGTTCACAAAGTGGAGGAGAGTGCACGGAACGTCGGCGGCGCCTGCGAAAACATGTAGGGCGTCGGGGATGCCCGATCAAAAGGCAAGGAGATGAAGTCCTCGGCCGAGAGAGGCTTAATTAGTTACCGTGATGATGGCTTCGAGCTCGGCTAATGTAGAGGCACCGCCAGCGGCGTGCAGATTGACGGAGGGGCCGCTTCTTTGCAGAGGTGCCGGTCGGCGTACACCGGGTGCATTAAGCTCCCGTGCGGCGTCGGAGACACCAATGCCGCCTCCGCCGAGGCACCAATAACCCGCCATCGCATTATGCGAGTTGCTGGCCGTGAAGCTAGGAATCGGGCGGCCCTCATTGGCCCGCAATCCACGCACTCAACCCCGAGATCAAGGTAGGCACAAGGGCGGTGATCGTCGCTCCGAGTCGTTGTTCCACTTGCTCTTGGACAATCTCCGGAATCCGCGCCACCTGTGCCTTGAGTTACAAGCCTTTGCCGGCCACACGACCAGCTGACGTCGGCTTACTGAGCTTATCCTTGTTCTTCATTACATTCAACCCCCTATTTAGAGTGGTGTCCCAAGGGTTGCTCTGAGTCGACCCTACGCTATCGCTTTCGATCGCTGCGGAAGGAATGTGAACCATTTAGAAATTGGCTTCATTAATTAGAATGCAACCATATGGAGCTAATTACGCGGGGTGTATTCCTTACCGAACAAGCTCAAGCTGCCTGGTCTTCGGATCCGTGGTAAGCTCCTTTGTTTTCAGGTCCTTCTTGTACCGGCCCCGACAAAGTTCCTGGTCCTGCTTGTCACCGTATGTATCGAAGAGGCGGTAGGCCTTGCTCGGCACGGTCCGCCTCCTCCTTGTCCCATATAGGCTCCGCCACTCTGTAACCGCCGGGACCGAGTGTGTGTTCCCCTATGTTCAGCTCCGCATTTGTTTCCCCACTCACTTGATTGGGAGCTTGCGGTGCTCGAGCAATTGATCTTGAAGTCGTTGTAGTCATCTTCGGTGATCGAAGGATTTTTCTCCTTGATCTTGATAACTCTCACCTTTCTCGATCATTCTCTTCACATTGCTTTTCCAAGTAGACATGGCCTTGCTCATCTTCGTGAGGGCAGCATTGTTCACTTTATTCCCTTTGAGGCTTGTGTTTCCAAATTCAGCGGGGAACTTGTATCGTTCGTGCAGCTTCGTGAAGAGGAGGTTGCGCCAAATTCCCTCGGTCGATGCCTCGGGTTCTCGGTGTTGATCGAGGCGGTGCTCCGGACAATGCACCCGAGCTGAAGCGAGTACCCCTTGACTATTCGTTCGGGCGCCGTTGGATTCCGTTGGAGTCCACTTCAAGAACTTCCTCCTTGAGGGTGCGGAGCACGATCAGGCGCCAGTCCTTCCGTTGCCTCTTCGGTTGGCTGCCATCTGTGCGTGCGCCGCCATCATCGATGGTGGCATCCTCGGCGGCACCATCGGTGGTGGCATCGGTGTGGTCATCCTCGGCGGCACCATCCGTGGTCTCGGGATCGGTGGGGAAAGGCGGCGGCCTCATACAAGTGAGGTTGTTCCTCCATCTCCTGGGACAGCTCCCAAAATGCCTTGCCGCCCGAACCCCGGCCTCATCGTTGTGGGCCATGTTTCTCTCTAAATAGAAACAAAGTTTGGTCAAAAGTTGGTTATTGTCAAGGAACAAGATAATGGTCTCATCATTTAGGGTTTGTCGACACCGAGGCATCCTAAAATCTAAGCTTTTATCATTGAGGGTTTTTCGACGCCAAGGCACCCTAAAAGCCTAACCTTTCATCATTTCAGTTTTATCGACACCGAGGCACCCTAAAAGCCATGCATTAGTCACAAGTATGCGGGGCACTTGATCCTACTTAATTAACTACTAAGATACCCGGCCCATGCATTAGTCACAAGTACCCCATATGTCCTATTTTTAGCAAAGTCATGCTAAAATTCACGGAAAATTTCAGCATGACCTTTGCTGAAAATAGGACATATGGAGTACCCGAATTTCTTAACGGAAGTTAATCGACATTTCGGCAAACTCAAGGGCCTCTCGGGTACTGCAAAATCATTATCCCAGGTGGACATGGATGCAATGTCACATGTCACATGGATCCCACACCCACAGGAGCTGGTGAAGCTTCATGGCAGAATATCATATACAAACGCAATTTTGTTCACATTTATATAGCAACAAATATTTATACACTCATATAGCAGCACTAAGTATATTGCACTTAGAAGAAGACTTGCTTTTACAACCCACCCAACTTAACAATCTAGTAGAGTTGTTAGTAAGATCCTAGCTCTCTCTTTTCTTAGAAATAATAAATTGCCAAGCAGGAATGAAAAGATTATTTGATTGAAGAAACCACCATGGCAGCAAATAACTGAACCTTCACTCTGTTTTAACTGAAAATATATTTGAAAAAAACTTCTACACGTGTGAAAATCTTCTCTCTGGTGGAAGAACACATCAAACACAAAGTGCAAAAACTAAACCCTTGCACTCTGTCAAAACTAGAAGAAAATGAACATATATTCCTATCTGATTGCAAAAACTAAATATATTCCCTCTGTCAAACCCTTGCACTCTTGCACTCTGTCAAACCCTTGCACTCTTGCACTCTGTCAAACCCTTGCACTCTTTTAATTGAAGAAACTAAACATTTGATCATATTCAGTGTAAAGCGAGTTTATAATATTTTGAAGTGGACAAACTGAAGATTGGCTTTTTAAGTGCAAAACTGAAGATACATGCTACGTTATTGTGCAAAAGCGTTTACATTAACTCTGTGTAAGTGCAAGTGATGTGCCTATTCATTTTTCCAAAGAATGATCGCATGTTTCTTGAGAACCTGAAAATGTGCAATCTGATTCACAGATACTTACTACTAGTAACCGTAGGTTCAGTATTGATTTTCTTATTCTTGATTACTTTTGTTTTTGTTAAGACCCTCCAGTTATTTTTCAGTTATAAATGAATGAATCGGGCACCTAGACCCCAAGAACTGACCAAGCATGGGCTTGTGCTCGAAAAGACTGTTTGGCCATTGCCACTGTCGTGATAGTACAAGATGATAGTACTAGTGTCCAACAGTCTTGCCAAGACTTTGGTAATAATATTCTCAAGAGAGAATATATGCATGTTCAGACCATGCATCATTTCAACATCTCGTAGCACCAATCATACATACACAGATCCAAATGTCGTAATACTCTATGTGTATTATATATCGGATCTGGCGAGCCCGACATACAGTTAAAAGCGAAAAGTTAAAAGTTATAGCCTCCATGAGTGAACAAATCAATCGAGCAAATGCCAAAATTTTCCTTAATTTCCAATAATACAATTGGAGATATGTTCGCTACAAATAGTACACAAATGTTCATCTATAACATCCCCTTCGACTATACTACAATGATCTAATGCATCTTAGTTAAATATATATTATCAAAATCTACATAAAAAGAATTGACCAGCACAAAGGTAAGAAACTTGTCAAGAAATAAAAAGTGATAATTCGCATGTAAACTCTTTTGTCCATAAAAGAACAAATATATCGATGGTGGCCTTATTCTTGGAGCATTTCTTTAATTACTTGAGAAACCAAAGCTACATAGTGTCAAGAATTCCATTTCAATCTCTACATACTTTCAACAGATAGCCTTGTATAGGTTGAAAGCAACATCAAGCTATGGTTCAGAATTGAACTTCTCCTATTGGGTTCACCTACATATATGTTTTTGAGAAAGTTCTTTCCATTTTCCCTCCTCTCTAATTTTTTGATATATCATGCTGCAAATTTCTTGATTATTCTTTGCTGCAATATGTCGTGCTCACTTAGTTGTAACAGGATTTGGTAAAACTGCTTATAGTGGTATTTAATCAATCTGCTTTGTTTCTTCTATGGATTTATAGCATGAAGAATCAATATGAGAAAATAGATATAACTAAATCCCATGATCTCTTGACAAATGAATGTTTACAAACTGCAATTCACATGTATAGGACATCATCGGACAATGTTATTTTCATTCAAATGCAGGGGAGGAGGAGGAGGAGGGGAGCTCACGGGGTGGTGGTGCTCTGGCGACGGTGGTGTGGACGGGCGGGGTCGAGGTGGGGCAGCGCGCTGGGCGGGTCGAGGCGGCGCTGGGCGGCGGGCACGTCGAGGCGGAGTTGGGGCGGCGTCTGGCGGCGGGTCACGCCGAGGCGGAGTCGGGTGGCGGGTCGCGTCGAGGCGGCGCTGGGCGCGGCCCGGGCGGCGGGTCGCGTCGAGGCGGCGTCGGCGGCGTCCGGGCGGGTCGCGTCGAGGCGGGCGGGCAGCGTCGAGGTGGCGGGACGGTGGCGTCGAGGGAGGCGGGCGAGGGAGAGGGAAGGCAAGGAGAGGGCGAGGGAGGGAGAGGGCGAGGGCGAGGGTCAGGCAGCGGCGCGGCGGGCGTGGATCGAGAGGAGAGGAATCTGGCGAGGGAGAGGAAGGGGATCGGGCGAAGGGGAGAGGGCGGGGATCGGGCACAATACTAATGGCGCACCTCACCGTGGTGCGCCATTAGCATGTACATACTAATGGCGCACCTCACCGTGGTGCGCCATTAGTATTTTTTTTATTTCAACTCGAGCCAAAAGGTTATGTACTACCAGAACCTATCCACGTCAAGCCCACTCTACTAGCTCGACAGGTCAGCAGCCAGTTCTCACACCAGGAGGTCCTGAGTTTGACTCCCAGGCTCCACAATTTTTTTTTAGCATTTAAAAAGCTGTTTGATACTTATTTATGTTTAAATATGTTCAAACTTGTTTAAATAATAACAGTAATATTTTTTTATAAGACAGTAGCATTTAAAAAGCTGTTTGATACTTATTTTTTTATAAGGCGGTCTTGGGTGCGGGGGTGGCGGCGGTTGAGTAGGGAATCGAGGGTGCGGGGGTCGTGGCGGCCGGTGGACTAGGGGTGCTTTCGGCGAGGAGGACCGGATCTGGTGAGGTGGGATAGCGATCGAGATGGAGGATCGAGATCGAGTGTCCATGAAATTTAAAATATTCATGATAGTTCAAAAAGTACCCATGAAATACAATCGAGAAATGAAGGCTACGATTTAAATACAATCGATCTTAGCTAGCTATCTGTTCACAATCTTCTTGCCCTTGTTTTTTTGCAAATGGAGTTCTTCTATGGAACGGACGTCCTTTAGGTAGGGTGGTCCTGCTTCTTCTTGTGGTGTATGCTGCTACTTCATCATCGTCGTCATGTTCGATCCTCGGGTCGCCGTACTTGTCGAAGTCTTGCTCATTGGCTACTCCATCCATTCCGATAATCTTCCTTTTGCCTCTCCTCACGACAACACGACTGGGCTTTGGCGGGTCGGTAATGAAGAAGCATTGGTCCACTTGGGAAGCCAGTACCCATAGCTCAATTTACGCGGTGACGTTTCCGCCCGCGGTCGAGGATTTAGCTTCGGGTATAACCAAGGTGGTGAAATACCGCTCTTCTTTAATGACATTCTTGGCCCATCTTACGGAACATCGGACCTTCTCTCGGTAGCTCAGCTCCCAGATCTCCTCAATCCTTCCGTAGTATCTGTCCTTGTCGTTACGGTGTAGGATTCCATCGTTACCCGGAGTTCGATAACCATCGCTCTTCATGTCCTTGGCCTCGGTGTAGAATGTGTAGAAGTTGATATAAATGCGCCTCATAGGTCATCAGGTTGTGCTCGGCCACTGTGACAAAGCGAATATGAGTTGTTCTTCCGCGGAAGAATCCTCATGTAAAGTGCGACAGAAGCTTATGCTTGAACCAACGCGTGAAACATGAGTTGTGCTCTTTGAGTGTATCTCCGTCCGTCCTCTGTTGGCCTCGGTCATTGTACATCTTTTTAATAAAGGTTTGTGCTCTACCACCCAAGGATCGACCACGTCTATGTGTTGTAGCGCGACTAGGTTTGCTCTTTCAAAGTCGGCGAGTCGACCCTCGAAGTCGACATGCATTTCGCGGCGACCCTCACGGTGACCCCATCCAGCGAGCCTCTTTGAGGTGCCTGTTGACGGGCAGACCAACGGGTTCTCGATGCCTAGATAATTCGTGCGATAGGAGATGCACTCTTGATCGAAAAGCCTGGCTATGCTTCCTTCTCGGGCGTGACATGTTGCGAACGTATCCTTTGATGACACCATTCATCCTTTCGAGCGGCATCATGCTGTGCAGGAACGTCGGCCCGAGTTGGATGATATCCTCCACTATATGGACCAGCGGATGCACCATAACGTCGAAGAATGCGGGCGGAAGTACATCTCAAGCTCGCATAGTATCACCACGATCTCTTCCTCGTAGCCTTCGAGTTGCCTCACGCCAATCGACTTCCGAGAGATGACGTCAAGAAGTTGCATAGGCCAAATAGCATTTCACGGATGTGCGCGTCCATGAACCCACGGATTGCAACTGGAAGTATCTGCGTCATCGACGCGTGGCGGTCGTGAGACTTCATCCCGCTGAACTTCGCTTCACTGGGTCTAGGTATCTGCTTATCTTCCCAGCGTAATCGTAAGGAAGTTTTACTCCTAGGAGGCAGGTGAAAACTGCTCGATCTCCTCCTCGACTTAGAGTGAAGCACGCGGGAGGGTAGTCATTTCCGGTCTTCTTGGCCTTTTGCCTTTGCAACGACTTTACGTGTCCTGCTTCGCCTCATCATCATCATCATCATCATCATCATCATCATCATCATCATCATATATAGCGTGAAGCTCCTGCACGATGCCCATTGATTTCAAGTCTGCCCTTGCTTTCGGCCCATCTTTGGTCCTCTCGGCATGTTGAGCAGGGTACCAAGCAGACTCTCGCACACGTTCTTCGTGATATGCATGACATCAAGGCTGTGAGGCACACGGTGGATCTTCCAAGACGGCAAGTCCCGTAAAACAGACCTCGTTTTCCATACCTTCAGCGGCTCTGGCGCCTTCGCTTCTTTCCGGCTCTGGCGCCTTTTGCTTCTTTCGGCGGTGGGCAGTCTTTCCAATTTTTCAACAACTTGTCTATTTCCTCGCCGCTCCTCGTACAGGCGTTTTCGGGTTCGGTTTCACCATCGAACAGATCCTTGCGTTTCCTCCACGGGTCATCGTCGCGAAGCCACCTTCGATGTCCCATGAACACGGTTTTCAAGACCGGGATCTCTATCTAGCTGGCGATATGTTGTGTCATCCATGCACCTTACGCATCCGGAAAATCCGTGGACTACCTGCCCGCGAGATATCCGTAATCGAGATAGTCGTGCACCGTCGTGAGCGGTCACGGCGCTCATAGGGAAATATTCTTTCTCTGCGGCGTCCCACGTATTGGCTGGCGTTTTCCACAGCGTGTCAAGCTCCTCTTTCAGCAGCCCCGGATCATGATTGATGTCGTTCCACTGGTTGTTTCGCCCTTCAATTAGCATACTCATGTGAATGTACTTCCTCTTCATGCACAACCGGGGAAGGTTGTACATCCACACAAACACAGGCCAGGTGCTATGTGTGCTTCTCTGGCTGCCAAACGGATTGACTCCATCGGTGCTCGCGCCCGCACGATGTTCCTTGGATCGTTCCCAAATTCCGAGTCTTGAAGTTCAACGCTTGCCACCGCTCGCATCCTTAGGGTGACTCAGCATCTTGTCTTTTTATCTATCTCCGGATCATTTGCGTCATCTTCCCGCTTCTTCTCCTCCCTATCCGCGTGCCAGCGCAGGAGCTTTGCTACCTTAGGGTCCATGAAATAGCGCTGCAGAAGAGGAGTGATCGGAAAGTACCACACCACTTTTCGAGGAGCTTTCTTCCTCTTCTTGTATCGAGTGGCGCTTTACACGGACATATGGTAGACTCAGCGTGCTCATCCCGATAAATGATGCAATTGTTCATGCACACATGGTATTTCACGTGCGGTAAATCGAGAGGACACGATTTTCTTCGCCTCCTCCAAACTGATGCGGCACTTGTTCCCCTTGGGAAGACGTTCGTGCGAGAATGACATGTTCTCGTCGAAGCATGCGTCGGTGATTTTGTGTTTTACCTTCATCTCGAGCCATGAGCGTTACTTTCAGCGGGTATCCTCGGGCTGCATCCTTCATACAATGGAGTAACCGCGTCTAACTCAAGTTGATCCATCTTGGCTTTCTCTCGGGCGGCAGCTCTTGCGTTATCCGTCGCTTGAGAAGCAGCTCTTGAATATGAGGGTCCTGCACCCAGCCCATCGATGGTCCAGCGTAAATGCGCTCCTCCGGCATCATCATCTTCATGATCATGCCCGTCGCCTGCTCGGCATCTTCCTCATCATCATGTCACGCATCTTCTACATGATGATCGTATACAACATCACGGTCGTGATCATCTCACGGGATTCTTCGTCTTCTCGCCCGCCCGAGCCGCGGTGGTTGTCTTGCTGCCCTTCCTCATTTCTTGCCCGGCCCGCATGGGCGACTTCGTAGTCATCTTCATCACCTTGCCACCGATAGCCATCCATGAAACCACGCAACAGCGGGTGGTCCCGCACCTGCCGGAATCCGGGTCCGCAATAAGGCTCTTCAGCTTGCATCTTCGACACGGACATCTTATCTCCGTCTCGTTCTTTTGAAGCATCTCGGCCTTCGCGGACCTCAAAAACCTATTCACGATGCCTTCGGTCATCGTGCGGACCATGGTCGCTGCGAGGTAGAGCAAAAGCGATATTTTAGAACCAAACAAAAATTTGGCATGACTTTCCCTAAAAATAGGACCAAAAGAATGCTTAATGCCAAAATTCTCGCTTGAAGCGGAAATGAATCAACATTCCGCAAAATATTGGCAACTACCGCATTTCAAATACGGTACACCTCCAAACACAAACACATATGCAACACCACAAACATATGCAACACCACGAACATACATAGATCTAGCTAGGCCGTAAAAAGTGCATGTGCACATTGTTGTAGGGAGAACAACCTAAATATAGCTTCCCCCTTACTTACCTATTAAAACAAGGTAATTTAACCACTTAATTTGAATGAATCTATGGTGGAAATGAGGTGAAAAAGAGGAGGCACCCGAGACAAGGAGGAGGTGGAGAGAATGAAGTGGGGAGAAAGTGAGTGTGTGGGTAGGAGAGGCTGTCCCAAATATCTTGTTGCTGCCCACTTACTAATGGCGCACCTCTTGCATGGTGCGCCATTAGTAGTTACAACTACTAATGGCGCACTTAAGCAGGATGCGCCATTAGTATGTTTAGACAGGCACTAGTTCAAAAAGAAAATTCTATACTAATGGCGCACTCCACCGCCTGGTGCGCCATTAGTAGTTACAACTACTAATGGCGCACTTGGGCAGGATGCGCCATTAGTATGTTTGGATAGGCGCACTAGTTCAAAAAAATTCTATACTAATGGCGCACCTTTGCACAGTGCGCCATTAGTAGTTACAACTACTAATGGCACTTTGGCGGGATGCGCCATTAGTATGTTTGGACAAAGCGCACTAGTTAAAAATTGATACTAATGGCGCACCCATTGCAAGGTGCGCCATTAGTAGTTTAAACTCTAATGGCGCATCGGATGGTGGTGCGCCATTAGAATATACTAATGGCGCACCATCTTTCTGGTGCGCCATTAGTGTCAATCCCATCTATAGCCCTTTTTCTAGTAGTGGGGGGCACGCCCTGGTGGGTTGTGCCCACCCAGGTGCCCCCCTCCGGTGGTTCTTGGCTCCAGAAATTATCATATACTGCATAAAAAATCCTCGCAAAGTTTCGTTCCATTCCGAGAACTTTTATTTCTGCACAAAAAAAACACCATGGTAGTTCTGCTGAAAACAGCGTCAGTCTGGGATTAGTTTCATTCAAATCATGCAAATTAGAATCCAAAACAAGAGGAAAAGTGTTAGGAAAATTAGATACGTTGGAGACGTATCAACTCCCCCAAGCTTAAACCTTTGCTTGTCCTCAAGCAATTCAGTTGATAAACTGAAATTGAAAAAGAATACTTTTACGAACTCTTTTGCTCTTGTTTGCATAAATAAGCTTAAACAACACCCAGGTTTTCTGCCAATATTATAACTAACCATGCAGACAATAACTCTTAAAAATTGTATTAACTCGTATCAATGACATAATCAGCTAGCGAGCAATAATAAAATATCTCATACAGCGACACGTTATCAAAACAACCATGATATAATATGACAATAGTGGTATGATACGTCTCCATCGTATCTACTTTTCCAAACACTTTTGCCCTTGTTTTGGACTCTAACTTGCATGATTTGAATGGAACTAACCCGGACTGACGCTGCTTTCAGCAGAATTGCCATGGTGTTATTATTGTGCAGAAATAAAAGTTCTCAGAATGACCTGAAACTTCACGGAGAATATTTTTGGCATATATAAAAAATACAGTCGGGGTGGTAGCTCACGGAGGCTCTCGGTGCGGATGCCTCTGCCTACCGTGCAGCCACAACCTCCGCGTTGTGAGCTTGGGCCTCGCTCTCAAGAACAAAATATCTTCCCTTGTTGTGATAATCAAAGAGAGCAGGCACATGCAAATATGTGTACACCACGGATTCTTGATTAACATAAATTTATAGGTGAAATTATTGGAGTCACCTCTAAGGACCTTATGACGTTTCATAGCATCAAAATCTAAATACTGCGTGGGTAGAATAGGGTCATAGGAAAGGTGAAACACTCAGCTCTCTTGCTAAACGTGTGGCATAAATTCCACCATAGAAATAACCACTATTAGCGTTGTGTTGCAACCTACGTGCAACAATCGCTCCAAGATTATAACTTCCTTCACCGGTGAGAGCAGTGCGTATGAGGCTCAAGTCTGGAGCACAAAGTGTACTACAATCTTGTTTGCCTACTATACATTTTCCATTAAATAATGTGAAGTACTGAATTGCGGGAAAATGAATGCTCTTTGTTCTACCTTGCATCACTCCCCTCGTCTCACCGTAGCAAAGGCTAGTCAAAAATGTTCGGAACTCAGATCTTGGTGGTTCGTCAAGCGAACCCCAGAATGGGATTTTGAAGTGGTGAGCAAATCTATCTAGTGATATGGTAAATGAATTTTCATACAGTTTAAATGACACCCTAGACTCACATGGATGGAATTTAAATCCTTTGACAAATGATTCAATGAGAGTGTGGTGTTTATTGCACTTAGTTGAGATATAGGGACCAAGACCGGCATGGAGAACGTATTGCTCAAATTCCTCCTTAATGCCCACACGCACCATATAATCGTCGCATGGCCATAGGCATATTTTGGTGGCGGCATCTCGTATGGAGCTTTCACTTGGTTCAACATAAGACCGACGAATGGAACTGTCACTAGAAGATGCCTCCGAGGATCTCCTCTTTGAAGACCTCCTTCCAAAGAGGTTCATCATATCCACAGACAATTTTCTGAAAAATTTTGGGTGACAAAAATTTATCAACAAAACTTTACAAAATTGGTAGCAACTACTCATAGGGACACATAGAGGCCATATCAAGCATTCAAACTACTTAGAACTCTAAGAATTCAACATGCAAGCTCATCTACAGCAGCACCAAGAGTAGCTATATTCAGAATATAAACCACTAAAGCAAAACTAATTGGACAGACGGAGGACTCCCCTACCAAGCAACAATCCCCCGAAACAGTTTCGGAAACGGAGCTTCGAGCAAAGAGATAGAAATCCACGGGTTTGAGAGAAAGAACACGAGAGAGAGAGAGATATAGAGCAATGGTGGTTTTTTCTGGAGGTAGGTAATGAAGTGGTATGAAGAGATAAGTGAGGGGGCCCACGTTGGGACCGCAACCCACCAGGGTGCGTCTGGGGGTCCTGGCGCGCCCAGGTGGGTTGTGCCTGTTGGGGAACGTAGTAATTTCAAAAACAATCCTACGCACACGCAAGATCATGGTGATGCATAGCAACGAGAGGGGAGAGTGTCGTCTACGTACCCTCGTAGACCGTAAGAAGAAGCGTTATGACAACGGGGTTGCTGTAGTCATACGTCTTCACGATCAACCGATCCTCAGTACCGAACGGACGGCACCTCCGCGTTCAGCACACATTCAGCTCGGTGACGTCCCGCGAACTCACGATACAGTAGAGCTTCCAGGAAGAGCTTCGTTAGCACGACGGCGTGGTGACAGTGTTGATGAAGTTACCGACGCAGGGCTTCGCCTAAGCACCGCTACGATATGACTGAGGTGGATTATGGTGGAGGGGGGGCACCGCACACGGCTAAAAGATCAATGAACAATTGTTGTGTCTTGGGGTGCCCCCCCTTCCCTCGTATATAAAGGAGCTAGGGGGGAGGCGGCCGGCCAAGGAGGAGGGCGCGCCAAGGGGGGAGTCCTACTCCCACAGGGAGTAGGACTCCTTTTTTCCTAGTAGGAGTAGGAGAAGGGGGAAGGGAAGGAGAGAGGAGGAAGGAAAGGGGGCGCCGCCCCCCCCCTCCCTGTCCAATTCGGACTAGAGGGGAAGGGGCGCGTGGCCTGCCCTGGCCGTCCCTCCTCTTCTCCACTAAGGCCCAATAGGCCCATTACACTCCCCGGGGGGTTCCTGTAACCCCCGGTTCTCCGGTATATGTCTGAAACCTCCCGAAACACTTCCGTGTCCAAACATAGTCGTCCAATATATCGATCTTTATGTCTCGACCATTTCGAGACTCCTCATCATGTCCGTGATCATATCCGGGTCTCCAATCTACCTTCGGTACATCAAAACACGAAAACTCATAATATTGATCGTCACAGAACTTTAAGCGTGCGGACCCTACGGGTTCGAGGACTATGTAGACATGACCGAGACATATCTTCGGTCAATAACCAATAGCGGAACCTGGATACTCATATTGGTTCCTACATATTCTACGAAGATCTTTATCGGTCAAACCGCATAACAGTATACGTTGTTCCCGTTGCCATCGGTATGTTACTTGCCCGAGATTCGATCGACGGTATCTCAATACCTAGCTCAATCTCGTTACCGGCAAGTCTCTTTACTCGTCCCGTAATGCATCATCCTGCAACTAACTCATTATTCACATTGCTTACAAGGCTTATAGTGATGTGCATTACCAAGAGGGCCCAGAGATACCTCTCCGACAATCGGAGTGACAAATCCTAATCTCGATCTATGCCAACTCTACGAACACCATCGGATACACCTATAGAGCACCTTTATAATCACCCAGTTACGTTGTGACGTTTGGTAGCACACAAAGTGTTCCTCTGGTATTCGGGAGTTGCATAATCTCATAGTCATAGGAACGTGTATAAGTCATGGAGAAAGCAATAACAGTAAACTAAACGATCAAGTGCTAAGCTAATGAAATGGCTCAAGTCAATCACATCATTTTCCTAATGATGTGATCCCGTTTATCAAATGACAACTCATGTCCATGGCTAGGAAACTCAACCATCTTCGATCAACGAGCTAGTCAAGTAGAGGCATACTAGTGACACTATGTTTGTCTATGTATACACACATGTATTATGTTTCCGGTTAATACAATTCTAGCATGAATAATAAACATTTATCATGATATGAGG